>LBNU01011743.1:6822-43343 GCA_014162995.1 Artemisia annua | reverse complement strand
TGTTGTACATTTTTGGGAATCTTATGTTTAATCATCTCGTACAATCTGAGTATCTCAGATTTGGCAGAGTCTGAAGTAGAGGACATGATGTGATGATTGTATGATGAACGTGAAGGTAATATGATTGAGGTTCGAATAAATCCTGAAATTATGTCCAACAAACTCGAAATAATCACAATCCACAAAGACCCGAAATCCAAATAAACCTTGTAGTAACACCCGATAAGTCCGAAATTATCACGACCCAAAATAGTTCACACTCTCGGATTCTTGAAGCTCAATGAAAACCGTGACCCCGAATAAAAATACTATCACCAACTTTTACTAAGCCCGTGATAAAAAATAATACCCAACTTTTACAAAATCTCATTCCAACACAATATCACCATGACAGATTTTAGAACATAAGATACTTCAATAACACACCACGTCCCTTGTCAAATGCAGCAGCCCAATTGTGAGTTATAATCAATCTCGGCCCATGTTAACATATATGCTGATCCAAACCCACGATCGCTTATAATAAACAAAAGCCCAATCAGTTATCTTACACCCTACCCTAATTACACGCTATAAAGGACTTCTTAACAAACAATCACAAACCCTAAACACACTTCACCCAAACTATACGCAGTCACAACAAAGATGCGCCTCTCTCCCAAAAATCTTATACCGAAAGGAATGAACCCTGATCTCCCTTGAATCCAAATAACATACACAACAAACTCTTCAGTTAATCGTCACCCTATCCTATCTAATTAATTTGACCCGTTCAACAACTTGTTTCCAGCAGCAAGCATGTCTTCACGACTTATAGGAGCAAAGGTAGGTTTTGTATGATGGTTGTGAAAAGTTTTAATTTGAACGAAGGAAGAAATGGTAACAAGTTTGTTATTGTTTCTTTCTGATAGAGTTCGTATAATAACAAAAGATGCTAAGCATCAAACAAGATCTGTGATGAATTGGTATTCTTGAGTGAGGTCTTTCACGATCTTGAAGTCTCTTAATAGATTATAAAGAGAGAGAAAAAAAACCAAACTGAGATCTTGACTGTTTTCATGTTATATTATTGATAAAGAAACCGTTGTTGTTTTTGATATGGATATGTAACAGGTATACAGAATAAAGAAATGGTTTATTATTGTTGTTATGATAGGTTAATGGTAATAAGACAGGCAACAAGATCTAGCCGCTGGTTTTGTTGAAAATTTGGCAGCGATTTCTTTAGATTTTGCAAATGAAATGATTTTCAAAGAACTAACCGCTGCAACAAACCGCTGACATAATACTAACCGCTGCTATGATAGTTAACCGCTGGTATGGAGATAAATGGGCAGCGTATGGTTTAGGAGAAGTACAACATAAAATTAGCCGCTACAAAGAAAAAGTAACCGCTGCTATATTACTTAACCACTGGACAAGAGGACTTAACCGCTGACATGAGCATGAACTAACCTCTGGAACAGATAAGGACAACAAAGTAGTGGTCGTCCTTTTGTCCACTAGTGACCAAATAACTAAACCGCTAATAAGAATGATAAACTGATATTCAGATCTCCAGAAAGAAAAACCATAAATTTACCCACGAAAACAGCACAAAATACAAGCAAAACGCCACAAAAACAGCCTCAACACATTACTAACCGCTGATAAGAATGTAAACAGCTTAACCGCTACTAAGAATATCACACAAACTGCAGCTCAAATATGCTAAGAACTTTTGATCTAAGTTTATAAGATAAGTTGCAGAAAACACCATTCTAAGCCCAAAAATACAAACTTTTATCAAATGAAACCATAAACAAAGATCACGTCTTGATATTACCAATACTATCTATCGACCCAAAATGAAAACCACAAAGAAACCAAACTAAAATCGAGTAGATCAAGTCCCAAAATGTAACCTTGGCTCTTGATACCAATTGTAGAACACTAATATTAAATCATATATGGTTTGTTGTGGTTATGGATCAAATAGAAGAAGAAGAAAGAAAGAAAGAAAGAATAAGAAGAAGAAAAAGAGAGGTATAGAGAGAGAAAGAGAGAGAGAGAATGGAACCTAGAGAGAGAAAGTGAAACCAAAAAAAAGAAAAATAGAATAGAGGAGGTTCACCCTCTCCAAGGATGGAGAGGGTTTTATATACATGGGTTTGCCACTTGGGCGTGCCACTTGGGCTGCGGATCAGGTATACAGTGGGTAAAGACCCGTCCTTCTTCCGCGAACTAATCTAATTCTAAACTACGTATAACTAACTAATGTAACTACTACGAGCTAAACAATGCTTAATCATGTCTGGGGTGACCGAATCTTTCTTATACAAAAATTGTATTCCTAACATGCCAGACTCGAGAAACTCTATAATCAGTTCCTGACTTTTACCTAAATTTAAAAATGATTGCAGCTGCAATTATAGTAGGTAAAATGGTAGAAAATTAATTTAGATCAACATCAGTCAAAATATACACATAAAAACCAACTATAATAAATACAAACAAATGAAACAAACTATGAAATATGAAACAGATTAGTACATAACATTACAAATGGGCCACTATTCACTAATACAAATAGAACAAAAGTTATCTCGAACGCTAAACCATAGAACTGCAGATAACAGTGATATATTCGTAAAATAAACAACAGCCTGCTGATATTCAGGAAGAGGGAAACCATCACAAAAAATAGTAATTCTTGCATTTGATAGGCCACTCCATCCCGGTATCTGTGAAACCTAACTTTCATGAATAGGTATATATTCAGAGATGAGCTACTGAAAGATGAATAATTATGTTCTTAGTCTAAAGCATACTAACCTACACAACAAATGTACATACACCTTGGGTCGGCTAACAAGTTCTTAGTGTGTATAGCTAATGGAGAGAGAAAATATGGGATTTGCAAGTTTTTTATGAAAATTTGTTTGTGGTTCTAGCAAAATTCTTATAATTATGTCATAATTAATCAGGAAACTAGCACATTGTACAAAAAAGAATTTGGAAGGAAACTTACAGCCCATTGCATCCGTTGCAAAGTCTACGAGTGAACCAAATGGTATCCCTCAGGACGGTGGTGCATCCGAGAAGTCATGATTTGATTAATGAGTAGTTGTGCTAGCTTAGTGAGAAAAATGTAATAGACCTGTTCCATGAGATTGCAGACAGCCAAGGGTGGTGGAGGCAAGTCATGACCGGAGGTAGCACTCTAGACACCACCAGATATCGGGGTTCGAAAGAGGCCGGCCCTAATGCTTGTGCTTGATCCAGTTCCATGTGATGAATTGGTCGTATGAGTTTGACTGATTAGATTGTGATCCTTTTTGAGAAAATATGAGAAGCCAAAAAGGTTGAGCATCCATTTGAAGAATAATTTCTACATTCCATGATGATGAAGAAATATGTATGTCTACAGTAGTTTTTTTTGTTATACTTACCATATACTGTGATCACTAATGATTAAAAAACAATATAAAATGAAGTGTTAGTATGAGATAATGTGTTGAAAAGAATAGTAGACTAAGGACATTTCACATATAAGTAATTGAAAGAAGCTAGTACTAGAGGAGTAGCCGAGTAGCAGCAAGTGGTCTCGTTTCTTGATCATCAGTATCAATACCATCATCTTCTTCTTGATTACCTGAAAGAGCAACAAAAGCAAGTGGTTTTGCTTTTGCTTTTGTTTCTTCTTCTTCTTCTTCTTCTTCTTCTTCTTCTTCTTCTTCATTATTATTATAAAATAATCCAAAATTATAGTAAAGGTGGACAATATGAGTGACCCCATAAATTTAAGAGGTTACCAAAGTGCCGGTATGAAATTATACGCATGTATCTTCCATGACTCATGCTACCTATTATCAAACCAAAGCCAGCCACATAAAACCAACTCATACATCCAAAAGATCACTGACCGCACATTGTTCCTGTTGAGGCAACATCATCGAGATCTCCTTATGTTTTAATGATGACAAATAAACCTTCGAAACACATAAAATAACAAACGTTAGCCAAAATTCACCGACTCACATGTCTGCTCCTGACGCGCTGCCCACGCGTCAACATGCCGGCAGCGCGCCAGGCTTCTGTGAATGTCGGGACGAATTTTGAAAGTCGGCTTTCCCCTTACCCGACAAATGCGGATCTTTCAATACAGGTATGAATATGCTATGTTCTTAATTGAGAACACTCGAAATGAGTTTAGGATTAGAGATATCCCACTTTTAAAATACCCGTTTTCGGGAAAATGCCAACTCATGTTTTCTAATTCTCGCCTCTACCCAAGGCTTTTCTAAACCTAGGGAGCTTATATATTTCACGTAATATCAAGTGAAAGTATTTATATGCTCATATCCCGTGCTTACGTCTTCTCTAATCACGTAACGGGTTTAGTCCCTTATTGGTCAAACTAAGTCAGAGGTCACTTTGCATAAACGCATCCTTTCCCGCATGGGATATGCTTTACATCAAGGCAAAGCACTTGGCTTGTTTGTACCAAGGTGTTAGTTGAATAAGTCGAGTCGTGGAAAGTCACGTGTTATGAGATTATGGATTATCGACGCTGAGTTACTTGAAATTATAAGTAACCTTTGAATTTCTCAAACTATAATCATGATTGTCAAAATTCTTTTCTTCCTAATAACAACTTGATTATTTCTTAATCTCTTCTTAAATACTCTTTACATAAAACAAAATTACCAACCCTTCCAAATCCTCCTAAATCTTATCCCCAACATTCTCTTATATTCCCTTACACCTCCTACACCTTTTGTACCTTTGTCTCCCACATTCCCACACAAGATTCCCCTTTTACAATATTCCTTTCACTTTATACTTTTCCCACATATTCTCTTATACACACACATACACTCTTTTACACTCACATACACACTCACATTCACACACCTTTACATTCAAAATACACACACTTTACTCACATACCCTTCTTCACACACACAAGACTCCCCATCATATCACTCTTACATATTCCTTACACTCTTACACACATCCCATCTTTACAACTTATTCCTTACACTCCCAACAACTTTATTTTCAAAATACACACACTACTCACAACCATCTCATTCTCTACACACACTAGGCTCCCCATCACATCCCATTCTTACATATTCCCTTACACACATCTCTTCACTCTTACACAATCCAACTCATACCTTATATTCGTTACACAATCTTTATCCTAGCCATCCATTTCAAACAAACACATCTCAACCTTCCATTTCACCTTCTTCTCCAAGAAATGGAATATTCTCTAGCATATTCTTCTCTTAACCCAACCATGGTTCATTTCTAACCCAACTATGGTTAGTTCTCAACACACCTATTTCTCACCCAACCATGGTTAACTCTTAACCTCATAAGGATGGAATATTCCCTTGGATATACTCTTTAACCTAACCATGGTTCACTTTCTAACCTAACCATGGTTTATTCTCTACACACTTTTATCCAACCCAACCTTGGTTACTCCTAACCTAACCATGGTTTATTCTTAACCCAACCTCACTCACTCTTCCCTGTAGAGGAATATTCCATGGCATATTCTCTTCTCTCTTTTATGCCATGAAAGGAATACCTATTCTACCCCTACCCAGTTATCTCTTCTCTCTTTCTATCATTGATAATTGGTTTTCTCATAAACACTTCACAAAACATTTTCCAAATTGGCTATTGGAGTTGGTAAACCTTAGATTGATTAATGTTAAGGTTTAGTGTGTGAAGTACAATTGGGGTTTAGCAAGGGTAGGTATTTATAAGACCAACACCCAAATCTTGGGAGAATTCTACAAAGGTCCTGGCGCGCTACCCACGCGTTGACGCCTGGGCGACGCGCCAACCTTGGTAAAATATTCCCAAGTTTGGGTCTTGGCCTATAAATACCCTCCTTGGCTCTTGTATTCCTCACCCCTTGCCATTATTCTTTCTCTCTATATTCTTTCTCTCTAATCCTCTAATTCTATCTTGTGTTCTTAGTTTTCACACTAACATCTTTGAAAGAACACATCTCCTTGCAAGGGAAGAATCACAAGAACCTAATCCACTCTTGTGATTGTGTCGAGGGTCTTCTATCTTTACCTTTTCTATTACAATCGAGTCTCTAGGTTAGGTTAGGGCTTGGTTGAACAATCAAACTTTTATTCATTTGGTTGTAAGGGAAGTCTTGTGTCTTTGTGACCAAGCCTAGATCATTGGGGATCTAGTTGGGGTTTGATACTTCCGATGGGAAGTTTTGGTTGTTGGTCTTGGTGACCAAGTTTAAGTCGAATAATGAGATTCTTTAGGGTGGTTTCCGAGGGCGGAATACCGTTGGTGAGTAGCTCCTTCTTTGTGAGCATCGATATTAAGGAATATCGGTGGAGTGAATTGTAATGGTTTATAGTCCACCGAAAGGATTATACTAGTGGAAATGTATCGTATCGTGGATTCGCAACTGGACGTACGGATGGTACAAACCCCCCATCCCGAACCAGTATATATCGTGGTGTCTCTTTATTCGCTTTATATACTTTGGATTCTTTTAGTGGTTGATCTTGTTTAAACCACTCGGTACTCTTCGAGGCTTAAAATTTTTAAACATCCAAAAAGCCGAAGAAACCGTATTCACCCCCCCCCCCCCTACGGTTCTAGAGTTCCAAAAGTTTTAATAGGCAATACCAAACAATCCCTACCTGAGTTGTTATTATTTTGCTGTCATGCATTGGACTGTTATTTCATTTAAAGTAGTTTATGCTGATAGGGCGTGTTCGGCAGAACATGGTAGAGTTTTATCTTGGACTGGTCCAAGTATTATGCTTTTGAGGCTGGTTCAATTATGAAGATGGAGGGTTCGTTGGAGCATGAATTTTTATTTGAAGATATGGCTAGTGATTTATGGTACTTGGTGCAGTGGAATGGTTTAATTGCATTTCAAGATTTCATGGGCTGGTCTAGTTCATTTTTGAAGACTATGAAAGCTTTGAAATTGGACGTGGTTTCTCATGATATAGGTTGTGTTTTGTGGTCAAATTATTGTCATAGTTTATTTGTCCTTAGGGCATGTTTATTTTTATTTCCACATTCAATGACTTATAAGTACGGTGGACTCCACGTCTGTTAGAGCATCTGACTAGGGATGAGTGGGTATTTCTACCCTCTAAGCACTCAAAAGAAAAGGAATTAGCGAGCCCAAAAAAAATTATATACACAAGTTGTTATTCAGAGGCACTAACAAAAAAAAGTAAAAACATCCTTAGTCTAGTTTGTATTGGGACATATTATGTAGTTTATTTTTTGTGCATGTACTCGAAACATGTTTTGGGTATGTCATTTGGAATTCCCTTATATGGGTATGTTCGTATAAGTTTTTTGTAGCTTTTTGTGATTAATATATTCGTCGGGATGGTCCCTTTTCAAAATAAATAAATAAATAAATAAATAAAAATAAATAAATAAATAAAAAGAATCCCCTCTGTAGTTCCAATAAGCAATCTCAAAGAACTCTTATAAGCAGTAAATTTAATAAGCAACCACAAACAACCCAAATAAGTACATATGACTATACGAGCATCAGGTGTAGTGGCATGTCACTTTAACTATTTTGGTTCCACCTCAGCGTCATCTCAACATCCTCACTTTTAACACTCACACTTCAAAAAATCACTTCACTAATGACATGCCACTTTACCCTATCTGGGTCCCACCCACTCAAATTTTTATTTTATATTGCATTATATCTTACCAAACACATATTTTCATTATCTTTCTCATTCCTCACCCCCATAACCCCCTACCAAGCATGCCCTTAGTGTTGTTGTGGTGGTGATTTCAGGTTTTATAGTTTTCGTCATTCGGAGATTCTTAGCATCGGTTTTCTACCACGTTTACATCGTATGTCTTGGTTGGCTTTCATCTTTAGTTTTTTGTCAGATTCGTTGTTAGCGTAAGGTTTTCTTATGTTATTTTTCTGCATAGAGGTTTGGCTAAGTTTATCTCGAGTTCTTCATTATATTTTAGTTGTTAGGGAGAACACTGTTTCCGTATGACCGTATATATCTCTTTCACCTTAACGCAAATTTTGACTCTTTATGAAAGCTTATTCACACTACTTATGTCTAAATCAGCAAGATCATAAAGTGATGCTATACTTTATTTGTTTTGCCTCACCTACAACACTTTTAACTCACATAATCCTTAGGGTGTACTTGAAATTGGACTAGAATGATTTGGACTAAAGTAGAAAGATACCAAATCAAAAATTGAATTGACATAAATTGCACCGCAGACCAAATTCATTAGTTTGAAATTTGAATACTTTATTTTCTTTTTCATTTGAATAACACAAACTTAAAACTAGCTAATCTGTCACAAGTTTGCGAAATATAAGAAAGTTTTGATTATGGCTTTGAACTGAACTCGCGCGGCAACCAGATTTGGGATAGATCTTGAACCGAGCCTTGAAACAAAAACTGGCTTCTAAAAGATCAAAACTTGAGAATCAAAGTTACTTAAAAGCTCAAAACTTGAGAATCAAAGTTACTTAAATGGTTCAGTTAATCTTAAACCTTTGAGAATTCTCGAGAGCTCGAGGCCAGCCTTGATATGGGACAACTTAACATAGGTTCATGGGTAACACTCGGCTGTCTCATGGATTTCGGTGGCTCCGTGCTATCACCACAAAAACATCATTAAACACACACAAAATACACATGTATCAATAGTGTGTGAACTAATTAACTCAAGTCTCATGTTGTTTATAGATATAATACAAGTGCAAGAAATTTTGTAGCCTTCGTCAAACGGTGACCTTATACAATGGCACCCTTCATCTCCTTTAAAAACGGCCCAGGTAACACTTAATATAATATCCACATGCATCCAAATAAATAATGAAATTTCATCCGTGTTTATCATACATCCAATGATGTATAGCAAGCAGGTAGAATAAAGAAAATAACCTTTTTTTCACATATTTGACGGCATGATATCACCAAATATCTTTAAATTATATCTTGCAGTTCACTTGAGGGTAATTTTCGTTTTGGTTGAATTTCTTGACGTCAACTTCGCAACAATAGATTGATTTCACGAAAAAGTGGTCGCGAGGGGTGTGATTAGTTTTTTTTATACAATTTTCTTTTAACATGTATCTTTTATATATATATATATATATATATATATATATATATATATATAATAAAACAAAACCCCTAGTGGGTACTTTCGAAAAAGAATATTTCTTTATTAGGTAATATTTTAATTATTATTTTTTAATTTATAAATTTATAAATTCGTTTTGATGATATACTACAGGTGGAAGATAAATACAAAAAATATAGATAAGATCTAACTAACAATATGATTAAACTTATCTTTAATAATAAAAAGCTATAATTAAAAATCATAAATCAAACAAAACAAAGATTAAATTATTTTTTTTAATAAATAAAAATATATCATTCAAAAATTATTTTAAAAAACCCGCGCGTGCGCGGGCGTTATAACTAGTAAATTCTCTACAGAAAAGTATTTCGCGGAATTATGCTACAAATTGTGCGGTAATATATCTTGGTAAACACAAAGAAGACCTGACAAGGTTTGCCAACTTTGTCAACTTCAAAAAGGATGCCAAGGTTCGCTTTAATGTTGTCATCTAAACGACTAGATCATATGAAGATTTAGACCATCCGTAATGGACGATCGAATGCATGGTCGGTCCTGTTGTGAAATAAGCGCGATAATATCAAGAATTTCGTTGGCCCGTGCCCGTTCGGCTCAAGCCCATTTAGTCCGTTGCTTGTTCGGGCTTGAATATTTGTATAATGTGCTTTATTTTTAGTATTAGTGACATTTAATGCAATAATTATGTTTAAGTTGGTTGTATAATATNAGATCATTAACACAAAATACACATGTATCAATAGTGTGTGAACTAATTAAACTCAAGTCTCATGTTGTTTATAGATATAATACAAGTGCAAGAAATTTTGTAGCCTTCGTCAAACGGTGACCTTATACAATGGCACCCTTCATCTCCTTTAAAAACGGCCCAGGTAACACTTAATATAATATCCATATGCATCCAAATAAATAATGAAATTTCATCCGTGTTTATCATACATCCAATGATGTATAGTAAGCAGGTAGAATAAAGAAAATAACCTTTTTTTCACATATTTGACGGCATGATATCACCAAATATCTTTAAATTATATCTTGCAGTTCACTTGAGGGTAATTTTCGTTTTGGTTGAATTTCTTGACGTCAACTTCGCAACAATAGATTGATTTCACGAAAAAGTGGTCGCGAGGGGTGTGATTAGTTTTTTTTATACAATTTTCTTTTAACATATATCTTTTTTATATTATTATATATAATAAAACAAAACCCCTAGTGGGTACTTTCGAAAAAGAATATTTCCTTATTAGGTAATATTTTAGTTATTATTTTTTAATTTATAAATTTATAAATTCGTTTTGATGATATACTACAGGTAGAAGATAAATACAAAAAATATATATAAGATCTAACTAACAATATGATTAAACTTATCTTTAATAATAAAAAGCTATAATTAAAAATCATAAATCAAACAAAACAAAGATTAAATTATTTTTTTTAATAAATAAAAATATATCATTCAAAAATTATTTTAAAAAACCCGCGCGTGCGCGGGCATTATAACTAGTAAATTCTCTACAGAAAGAAGACCTAACAAGGTTTGCCAACTTTGTCAACTTCAAAAAGGATGCCAAGGTTCGCTTTAATGTTGTCATCTAAACGACTAGATCATATGAAGATTTAGACCATCCGTAATGGACGATCGAATGCATGGTCGGTCCTGTTATGAAATAAGCGCGATAATATCAAGAATTTCGTTGGCCCGTGCCCGTTCGGCTCAAGCCCATTTAGTCCGCTGATTGTTCGGGCTTGAATATTTGTATAATGTGCTTTATTTTTAGTATTAGTGACATTTAATGCAATAATTATGTTTAAGTTGGTTGTTATGATTGATAATTTATATTTCTTATTTAAGAGGTGTTTTAATAACTCCATTAATTATATTTATTAAACAGTTAATTAATTGAGTACATTAAATATCTTGACCACATTAATAGTGCTTTGTATGTTGTATATTAAACTTTAATACTTGTAAGTTATGTAGTAGAGAAATTATGTGCAAGCTATTGAATTTCTATAATAAGCAAGCTGAATTTTTAAGAATTTCTATTTAAATAAGTCATTCCTCAATTATAAGATAGTAAGATAAGTTAAGTCATCTTCATCCCACTCAAGTTACTTTATAAAAGAACAAGGAAAATAGGATTTGACGAACATATATTAACCTCTCAAGAGTTACTTATTACGACAAACAGGAGAACGGGCGACGGATTTTTGGTGAGAACAACTTTGTCGAGCAAGACTGGAAAGAGGCAACACAAGGCGAGGGCACGTCCTTGTCAAAAATTTGACCAATTTTCATTTTTTTCTCTCGTTTGCTAATTACTCCCGCCGCTTTTCTCGCCAACCATAATAAATCTTACTTTTGATGAGGACTTGTCCTCGCCAGAAGTGTGGTTGCCACGCTGGACTATCTTTGACCAAGAAAATTGTGTGGGCCCCACGTGTCCTCGTCAAAAGCTTAAAAAAGTTCTTGCCAAAAATATTCCCGACATGGTATTAGCGGGGACCTTTTGACAAGGACTTGTCCTTGCCAAAGGGCTGAAAACGTCCCTGCTAATCGCGTCGAATGTTGTAGTGTGCGCGATATATAAGAGACGATGCATGTAGATGACCTATTAATTACATTCAACGCATCCCGACCTAACCATCGAGACAGATATCTAATATTCTGAAATAAACCTATCGATCAGAATATTTTTAGGATTCAAAGTTATACGTAGAAAAACAAAGAAAAAGAGAAAATCTTGAAAACTTTATGAAGATGAAAGTGCCTAATGTCCTAATGAAGCAATTACATGGCATCACGTTTAAAACCTTTTTTGTGTAAGTTTTCACAAGGACTTTTGTCACTAGTTAGAACATTTTCATTTTGCTAGTCACAATATTTTAAAGAGAAACCGATGTCATGCAGGTCCCATATATCGTAAACTGAATCTTTTTATATAATAAAACAAAACCTCAAGTGGGGACTTTAAAAAAAGATTATTTCCTTATTAGGTAATATTTTAATTATTATTTTTTAATTTATAAATTTATAAATTCGTTTTAATATATTACACAAGTAGAAGATAAATACAAAAAATATAGATAAGATGTAGGATTAAACTTTTTAATAATTATCTTTAATAATAAAAAACTATATTTAAAACTAATAAATCAAACAAAATAAAAAAAACTTTTAAAAAAAAACCCGCGCATGCGCGGACATTATAACTAGTATAAATGAAAATATGACACATACCGAGGATGAAAACAATATAAACTTAGAAAAGTGGTTTCCTCACAGGGATGTAACGCACACGTACAAAATTTTGTCTTTATATACCTTAACCTAGGATGGATATGGTGGTACATGAGGGTACACAAATTGAAGGAAGAAAACGTAGGAAATAGACACAAAACAAGAATAAAACAATTTGGACGAAAGACTTTTGTGGTTTGGCAAAGAAAAGCAACTAGTGACAAAAGTCCTTGTGAAAACTTACACAAAAAAGGTTTTAAACGTGATGCCATGTAATTGCTTCATTAGGACATTAGGCACTTTCATCTTCATAAAGTTTTCAAGATTTTCTCTTTTTCTTTGTTTTTCTACGTATAACTTTGAATCCTAAAAATATTCTGATCGATAGGTTTATTTCAGAATATTAGATATCTGTCTCGATGGTTAGGTCGGGATGCGTTGAATGTAATTAATAGGTCATCTACATGCATCGTCTCTTATATATCGCGCACACTACAACATTCGACGCGATTAGCAGGGACGTTTTCAGCCCTTTGGCAAGGACAAGTCCTTGTCAAAAGGTCCCCGCTAATACCATGTCGGGAATATTTTTGGCAAGAACTTTTTTAAGCTTTTGACGAGGACACGTGGGGCCCACACAATTTTCTTGGTCAAAGATAGTCCAGCGTGGCAACCACACTTCTGGCGAGGACAAGTCCTCATCAAAAGTAAGATTTATTATGGTTGGCGAGAAAAGCGGCGGGAGTAATTAGCAAACGAGAGAAAAAAATGAAAATTGGTCAAATTTTTGACAAGGACGTGCCCTCGCCTTGTGTTGCCTCTTTCCAGTCTTGCTCGACAAAGTTGTTCTCACCAAAAATCCGTCGCCCGTTCTCCTGTTTGTCGTAATAAGTAACTCTTGAGAGGTTANAAATTAAACGGAATGGTACATAGAACACATACACCCAAATGACAATACGGAATGATATCAGTCTAGGGTTACAGATAATAACCGATGCTTAAGAATCTCCAACTCCGAACCCGAAAATATAAAACCTGAACTCACCACCCACACACAAACCACTAACGGCGCGCATGCTTGGTAGGGGTTACTGGGGGTGAGGACTGAGAAACGTAATGAAAATACTGTCTCTGCGTAAGATATACAGTGCAATGGCTCCACTTAGCCCAACTCCAGCTGGGTAATCACGGAGCCATACTACACATGATGAGAGACCTGCGGAGGAATGCTCCATTATATTCTTTGCATTTCTTTACTTTTACTTTTTCTCATTACTTAATGGCAAGTGATACTTCCACATACACATTTACTTCACCCACATAAATTTACACATAAAGTTAGTGGGCCCACTAGCCTCATACAACTAAAATGTATGTGGATGAAGTAAAAGTTCATTTGGAATTATCACCACCCTTACTTAATTTGAACCAAGCATGCCCTAACATAAAGCAAATACTTCCAAAGCATCAAGATTAATAAATAAAAGACTTAAACATGCAATCTCTTTTAAAAATTTGCCAAGTTTGATACATTTAGAGCGATGGGTATGACAACATGTCTTTTGAGCCCCATTCAGCACAACGTCAGCATTTCTATTTTCAACACTCACACCCCAAAACGTCCATTCACTCAAAACATGACATTTAGGCCTCACCAATATTAGGGGTGTTATCGGGTCGGGTTATCGGGTCAGGTGAGTCGGGTTTTGATTTTTTAAAATCTCACCCGCAACCTGACCCGATAAGAAATCGGGTTATCGGGTTCGGGTGGTAATCGGGTCGGGTTATGTCGGGTCGGGTGATTCGGGTTATCGGGTTGCATGCTAAACTCAGTTCATAGTACCCATTTTTTCAAGCATAAAGTAGTACGCAGCTAATATCTAGTAGCATAACATTATAATCCGCTTATAAGTTTGGGATGTTGGTATAGGTACATCATTTAAAATCGCAACTAGGTACCTTGTTGGATTCTTGGTTACCTCCAAGGTTGTTGCTTCTGAGCTGCCCTCAGAACAACCAAAAACACGAACATATTGTTGTGTTGCAAATCAAAGTTAGTATATCTTTACTACCTATAAAGGAAAAAGAGTCAAAGGTGAAAGTGAAAAGTCAATAATGTTGAAATGTTGAAATGTTGAAATCTTATTAAAGGAAACTAGGTATAATCCCCGTGCACGCACGGGGTTTTTCTAGAAAAATTCAATTATATAGTATTATCGTTTAAAAACAGAAAATTTTATATATATTTTAAAAAGTTAGAGAATCAACATGTGTGAAAGTAAGAAAAATAGTTAGCAGAAATTGTAAATATAACCGTGGCATCGACCTTGTATTGGATTATTGAGCGTCTCTCCTTATAATGTTATTGGGTCAAAGGTTCTGATCACATGGGTTTACACATAAATCAAATTTATTTAAAAAAATTTGTTTACTATATGGTTATATAAGAATTTACCCGTGAAAATTGTGATATAAGTTCAACTAATAAGTACGCATGAGTTTTTATTATGTATTAATATCAATTAATATCTTGTAAAAATTTCATTAGATGAAAGATTTAACTTTGTTTAGCTGACATAGATGTTAATGCTGAGGTTGATGTTGTTGTTTAACTTTAACTATTGATATCATGTTGTACAAAATGTGCGAGTTTAGTAGCACATAATGAGCATTGATGAAGTTAAAATATACTCTTAAAGTTTTTTAAAAGTGTTTTTTCGGATATCCGTATATAAACTTTAAATAATAATTACATGAGTCGTTATAAGTACAATCGCGTATATTTATTTTCATATCACAGTAACTCGTACTTACTATCTGATATTTATATTACCGTTAATAATAATTTAACTGTATTTAATATTCAAACCCGTGTACGTATAGATTAAACTTTTAAGTAGGATAAAATGAGTTCTTATTTATATTAACGTACACAGTAAAAATATATTTTAATAGATGAAAGTTTAAAACTAATATTTAATTTTTAAAGTATTACACGTATATTAAAACTAATTCGTACATCACGTATATTAAAACTAATTCGTACATTAAGAAATTTTTATAAGTTTAATGGATTGAAGTCTCGAACCAATCTAATACTCATGTAATTGTAAACAAAGTTGATATTATAAAGTATAAGGGGTTATTTGTTTATTATCTAAAGTTATCAAAAAACATGGAGATTTATAATTTTACACTTAACTCCATATAATATATTTAAAATTCAACCACTAATGTTTCATTAATTACCTCCTCTTTTTTTAAGTTTTTTTATTTTCATAAATTTGACACTTATATTTTTATGTATTTTTTTCCTCAATCAAATTCTCCACCAAATTTATTAAAGTTTGACCAAAAGCAACTCAATTTTGACTTTTTATTGGCCAATCATATTGCTCAATTTCGCTTATGTGTCAAAATCGAGCTTTCCTATTGGTCCAATTTCTTTTCCACTAAGATTGTTTTGTTAAAAAAACTCCAAAATGATGTAATTCTTTTATTATATAAAAGATTATGAATGTAATTAATATTATTATTAAAACACCCAATTACTTAAAAGTATTAGTTAGAGGAAATCACAGATTTGTCCAACCTCTTATCACAACTTTGGCTTTCCAATGAACAAGACTCGTGGGAATTTACAGTTGATGCTTCTAGGATATTCAGAGTTAAAGGTATGAGATCTTACATCACCTCTGTATCTCAACCCTTGTTATCTCAGCCGACTAGGTGGAATAAAATCGTTCCATCGAAGATTAACATCAATACTTGGAGGGTAATGCATGCTAGATTGCCAACCAGGTCGAACGTTGACCGAGGGAGGGGTGGATTTAGATTCGATTAGATGTCCCGTATGCGATGAAGACATTGAAAAAGAAGAGCACGTTTTCATACATTGCAAGATAGCGGTTGACATATGGAAGGATGTCCTTAACTGGTGGCAGATTACAAATACTCAGTTTCACAACCTTCATGATGTGATTCATATGGCGGATCATGCACCGATTTTAGCCAAGCACTCAAGATTTTTTGATGTCATTGTCCAAACTACTATTTGGTGCCTTTAGAAATTCAGGAACGAGGTAACTTTCTTTGTGAAGAGGCCAAGCAAGGATCTCCTCTTTTGTGATATTAAGCTTTTGTCTTACACTTGGATTTGTAGTAGAGGTAGGAAATCATGTTTAAATTGGATTGAGTGGTTTAATAACCCGTGTAACGCTCTTTCCTCCCCTTGTATCCTTCCTTAGCGCCTTGCTAATTTTTTAATTCAATTGCCGTTCAAAAAAAAAAGAAAAACCCAAGAGCCTTAAGGCCTAATAAAGCCTAAGCAAGCACGAATCCAACCATTAAGCTATTGTGATAATCCTTAAATCCGTAGGTATAATCATATAATTATCCAGTCGAAAAAGATGATTATGTAATTAAATCAGGTTCCAACATCACCATATGATTTTCCGGGCTTAAAATATGATTATGTGTTAATTATGTTCCCACAATTTATGCGATGTACTCATTAAAATTTAGAAAAATTATTTGTTACATACTTACATGATATAAATGATTTTTAAACGTGTAAGGATTTAGTGAGAAGAAACTTTTTTTAGTAAAGGGTTTCTTCGGAAAATTTATTACTTTAGAAAATACTTAAGTACAACGAATGTGGGTGAAACCCGCATCTCAGTCCAAAACTAGTCGAAAGCAAACGCACCAATTGTGCTTCAAATTTAAACATTCATAAGAATGACATGCCACACTTGACTAACTATAAATGTTATCCAAGTTGACCACAGATACTAATATCAAAGGCATTAGCAAACTGCATTAACAATCAGTCAAACCAAGATCAACACAATCATCATCATCGTACGGGTCTTCATCATAAGTTTCTTTCGTTGTTCATATAAGCTTTTATTTCACACTCTACTGACACTTTTAGAAGCTTTATTAACTTTGGAGCTCGTTGAAGCTATAAAACTGGCAGTTTCTTTGTATACCTCGACCACTTCACTATCACTATTCTCATTAATCGGATTATCAACCTTTTTAGAAGCCACAATAGAAGAACTAGGAGGCGTTGATTTACAAGATTTTAGTGGCTTCACATCATCACCCGCTAACAAAAGTTTTCTATCAAGCATCTGACTTTTCAATTCATTAATCCTTGCAACCAAAGGTGTAGTACTCGGACTACCAGACGCCGAACTAGCCACATCATGGAGAACTTTCTTACCTGAATTTGACGACCACCCCTCGTTTGATTCAAGCTCATCATCTTTCTTAATCGAATTAAGCGCATCAAATGGATTAGTTGAGGTTGTCTCAACTTCTAGAATTCTCTTTCCTACTACTTAAATTAGTAGCATTCTTCTTAGAGACGGCTTGGTAAACTTGTTTCTTAGGTTTAAACTGAAATTTAGATCCCCATTAGTACCAAGAAATTATGTATAGGAGGCTGTTGGAAACCATCATTCTTTGGTTTTTCAACAAACCGTTTTGGACATAACATATTATCATGCCCAAATATCATACACACAACACATCTAGGTGGTTCCCATTCGTACTCCACCCTCACCTTGTGAAGAACCTCTCCATCGTCTTCCACATTAGGAATAACAATAACCATCTAATATCAATCAATGCACGAGCATAATCCATACGACCCCATGATTGAAGACACATAGAACTCATATACGAATCAAGCATAATCGATTACCAAGCTTAGTAGCCATCTCACTCAATCCATCTGCAGTAAATGCCACAATAGGAGTATAATGGAATTTTACCCAAATGGGAACTAAATTCAGATCTTCCAAAAGTAAGTTAGCATTAGGCATCCATTACTTCAGGATAATAGGTTTAGATCAAATAAACATGGAACATTCTTGAACACCCCATTCATACCCTCAATAGAAGCAAACTTAAATAAAAAGAAGCCATTTGAGTTCGTCATTACACGAACCAAGCCATAATTCTTCCATGCATTCTTAACATAGTACTTAACAACCGGGAATGCTACACTTTTACCTACGAAATAACCATAGAAGCTAAAACTAAATCTCGAATGAACTTCCAAAATACACCTTAGAAATTTTAACATCAGCCTTTGTGTTAAAAGGTTTATCCGTGTCAAGAGATCGAAAGTTTACTTTATCGTTAATAGCCTCATTATTCACCAAACTAGCAAATGGTCTTCGAATCTCATTAGTAGCTAGTAGGCATAATAAATATCGTTAGCTCCCCGCAAGGCATTCTTGAACTCTTATATGATCAATAACCTGCTCATTCGGAACCGGCTCTTCCACCCCTTTTACAACCTTCGGATCATCAAACAAAACCACTTAGGAATATCAGTTGCAAACGTTTTATTACCAGCCAGCGAATCTATTTTGTCAACAAAAGACTCGTGGTCATATATGCGTTTTAATGCACTCACATTAAGGTTGTTCCCACCCACGTTAGGACCACCCCCTTTAGAATTAATAGCATGAGTCTTAGATGAAACCGAACCAGCTTCCTTACCACCCAGGTGTAACCTCGTTTAACGGCGAGTTATTATCACTCACGACCTAAACAGGGAACCTATCAGCTCCGATCATAAGTCCCTCCACCAGACGACCTGATTTCAGATCTAAATCATTTTCCAATGTCCCACATTTTCTATCGCTCTCTCTCGTAACCCCCATCATGAACTACCTAAAACAATCGACCCTCAAAACACCTCCAAATCCACGACCCAGAACCAAGATTTCCAAGTAACAGATCCAAACACGAAAGAAAACCCTAGCGATTAGGGTTTACACAAACAACTACCAGCAAAACCCACAAACCGATTAAGAACAGAGTTAAATCACGTCAGTTTAGGGTTTAGAAATCATGAAACATACACAATAGCAATCAAAGGAACAGAACAAACACAATAATTAAATAATGAACGTAACAATATCCTAATAACCGAACGAAACCTTAATCTTCAAAAACTTTGAAAATCAGTGGGAAGAAACTAGGGCTGAGCAATCCCGACCGACACCCGACTCCGACCGACACAAACCGACCTTAACTCGGGTCGGGACTCGGTTTGGGTTTTCAGCCTTGTCGGGACTCGGGTCGGGTCGGGAGTCGGGATTACCCGAGAAAACACAAAGAAAACCATACAAATCGGTTCGTTTCGGGACTCTGGTCGGGATTCGGGATTACCCGAACTAGTTTATTCGGTTAGGATTTTCAGCTTTGTCGGTTTCGGGACTTGTCTGGACGGGTCAGTTTCGACCCGATGCTCTGCCCTAGAAGAAACATTAAAATGTGAAATATGAGAAATAATTACAGCAACACATTTGATATATATCGACTTTATTAGATGCCTCTCTATTCTTTATATGTATTACAATCAGTTTCGAAAATAATTTTGAAATAAAAACGATGCAAAGTAATAGTAGCAACACATTTGAAGCGTAAAAGACAAAAATACATATGATTCATCAAATTTGACGAAATGCATTTAATTTAAGCTAGAAAATATATTAGGGATACTTTTAAAAGAGTAATAATATATCTAATTTAAAGCGCAACATCTTCAATGTATAATATTTATTCTCGTTCTCATTTTAAGATTTATTCCTTTTCGATCTGAACTTATAAACCAAATAAATGTGGAAAATAATAGTGTACTCCAAGGGCTGCTCTTTATTGCTGGTCCACTAGGTTTTGAGCGTCAATTACTTAGAAAAGGACCATTTATGTCACAAGTCGACCACCGTCACTTATATCATAATATCTTCACTTTAAAAATAGATAAATTTAAGGTTCATTTAAAAAGGACCATGTATGTCACAACTCGACCACCATCACTTATATATATTATAATTTCTTCACTTTAATCGAATAAATTTAAGGTTAATTTAGAAAAGAACCATGCATGTCACAAGTCGACCACCATCACTTATAACATAATGTCNTCTTTTTTTTTTTTTTTTTTTTTTTTGTGGTTTAAAATTTGTATTTTCTTGAACAACAGATTCTCGGCTTAGAGCTCTTGTAAGAAGCTAGAGAAAGTAACTTTAAAAAAGAGAATTATATATAAGTATGTTTGGATCAATTGTCCAATCGTTCCAATTAGGGCGAAAGCTCATATTCCTATATACGGGTGACCTAATAAAAACAAAAGGGTTTGATTTCATCACCAAGCAAATATTCTTTTGGTGGTTTTGGATCAAAATCAGCAACACAACTTCTTTTTGTCAAAAAGTTGCATGTAATACAGTTATGTAATATCTTATGATCAATGCATGCATATCTTCTAGAACTCACTCGATCGACAATGAAATCAAGACCAATTAATGTTTGGTATTCCGTTCTTATAATTAGTTCTTATCAAGACATGTCTGACAATCAAGACATGCTTCACTAAATGTGTAGGGAACCATTGGTCAAGAGGATACATATACAGTAACTATTCCATGAATGTGCACATGATGTCTTCAATTACCCAAGCCTCGTGTTCCTAGCCGGTAGACGCACTAATTCTTATGAGACTTGTGAATAGGAGATCTGATATAGTGTTGGTTTGATTTGGTTGAAACAAATAAGAAGAAAATAAATTACAAATTAATTGTGAGGTACTAAATGTGTAAGTGTGGGTGTAACAAGGAGACCATTTGAAATCACATTTATAACCGTGAAATCAACGTCATTTTAACTTTCTTCCTCTACAACAAACTTCACTATCAAAATATATCCCACTTAAACAAATATATACCCTACCCTCCTGGGTGACCAATAGCGAAGTAGCACCATGAGGGAAGGGTGAAAAAAACCCCATCGGAGGGTGAAATAGAACATGAAACCGTAAGCTCCCAGTAGTGGGAGGAGCCCAAAACACACACACACCGGACGACTCGATGGTCCACAAGACCGAGTCTTGCAAAATTGCCATATGAGTGTTAATTAGACTTATTTGTATTAGATTGGTATTAATATTTGTGTCTTTTTGGGTAAAGGGTAATCCACCCGGTAAATATATTACACCAAAAAAACGTTTAAGTACAATGGAATGTGGCTGAAGTACCACATTAACCGCAAGCAATCGCATGACACAATAACCACTAAATTATTTATGACAGGCCATAAATGACAACTAGCTACAACCAACAAGACCACCAAACCAAAACCATCATTAAATAAGATACATTGGAAATTTTATGCAAAAAATATAAAACAACCTAGTTAACTCAAAAATCTTGAATTCCAATAACCTTTAATTGTGCATGAGAGAGACCAAAATCATCATCATTATAATTGTTGCCGTCACCCGTATCCGCTTTCCATTGCTCATAAAAACTCTGCTCCTTACCTCCACTTCCAGAATACAACGTCCCGATGTGATCATCAAAAACTTTATCATCATCCATGTCAACAACTACCACATTGCCCACCTTAGAGAATGGGTTACCCATCTTATTTGAAGGATCAACCTTTTTAAGAGGTTTACCATCATCATCCACAAGAGTAACTTTCCTTTCAATAATTAGCTTTTCAATCTTGCCAATTTTCTCAACAATAGGAGTAGTACTTCCATTTCCACCCTTAGAAGAACTAGCAACTTTTTCAGCCACTTTAGTGTCCTTCATACTACCAACCTCAGCCCCATCCTTAGGAGGAACATTTGTAGGACAAGGAATACCATTATCATCAGTGTCGGCCATATCAAGAGCATAAAATGGGTTTAATGTAGCAATAATATTTCCACCCGTACTTGCCTCATTAGTGACTTTCTCCTTTGTAGCAACCGGCTTCTTTGAGATAGGTCTCCAAAATTTTGGTTTAGGCTTATTAAGCTGAACACCCCCAATAGGCCGAGAAGGAGCAGCCACATTCTTCCCGTTACTCTTACGATTCACTACCCCAATTAGGGGTGTTATCGGGTCGGGTTATCGGGTCTTATCGGGTCGGGTGAGTCGGGTTTTGATTTTTTTAAAACTCACCCGCAACCCGACCCGATAAGAAATCGGGTTATCGGGTTCGGGTGGTAATCGGGTCGGGTTATGTCGGGTCGGGTTATCGGGTTGCATGCTAACCTCAGTTCATAGTACCCATTTTTTCAAGCATAAAATAGTACGTAGCTAATATCTAGTAGCATAACATTATAATGCGCTTATAAGTTTGGGATGTTGGTATAGGTAAAAGCATCATTTACAATCGCAACTAGGTACCTTGTTGGATTCTTGGTTACCTCCAAGGTTGTTGCTTCTGAGCTGCCCTCAGAACAACCAAAAACATGAAACATATTGCTGTGTTGCAAATCAAAGTTAGTACAATATATACAAAATAAAATGTAAACAAATGAATGTAAAATTTAAAGCTAAAAATAAACCTTTATGAACCAGTTGCTACTCACTGTCCATCTCCACTTAGACAACACTCAAACTTGTCAAATATCGCATCATTTTCATACAGATCGCAAAGCTGAAGAAAGTTTAAAAAAATCAATGAGACCTTGATTCATGTAATGGATTTGTTGTGCTATACAGGTTTTATCGGACTTGTTGGGCTCTAAAATGTAATAATTGAAAAAGCAATAAGTGATTGTCGGGTCTTATCGGGTTGACCCGATAACCCGATAGCATTATTTATTTAACCCTAACCCGACCCGATAACACTATCGGGTTCGGGTCAAAACAACCCGACTAGATTTTTTTACCCGATTAGATCCGACCCGATTAGCCTTATCGGGTTCGGGTTCGGGTCGGGTCAACCCGACCCTACTGACACCCATACTCACCATACTTAATTAAAACACAACATCGACACACAAAACTTATTAAAAAGGAAAAAATATATATTTTTTTCTCTTTTTCACGCTGGGGATTCGGTGGAATGGGGTTCGGCGGGCTCAAGAGGTGTCACGGCGGGGGTTCAGCGGCCCCGGATGGTGTGCCACGTCGTATTTGACGGGGAAGCCCGCTGCGACACCGTATGCTCTTTGACTTTTGAAGCATCCCGTTAATGCTAAAACAATTGACTTGTATCTTCTATCTCCTCGTCACTAAAACCTTCATTGTTAATTTCATCTTCGAGTCTTCGACTAGCAGCTTTTTTACACGTGATAACCTTTTATATTCTGGTTATCACATTTAAAAATATTGATTTATCTCAATGTTTATGAAAGTTAGGGGATATAGATATTTAGAGACTAGAGCAATCTTATAAATGTCTGAACTTGATTCTTTAAAATTTTGTTTATTTGATTGTTAATTATAATCATTAAAAAATGACTTTGTAGTTACATATGTCTTACAACCCCTTCGCAGTTTCGATGGCTAAATTTTCTTTAGCCTTTTTCACTAAAGGAGCCATTTTCTTTTGAGTAAATATCATAATTCGTGACTGTGGTTTGCCGGGTCAATCACAAATCGTCCTTGTGGTTTAATTTCGTCGGGTTTGGTCCCCGTGGTTTTAAACCCATACGAGTTTGGTCCCTTGACCAACTTATCCGTCAGTTGACCGTTAAATCCTCTAACTAGACTAATATCATAGGGGTATTTTTGGTACTTTACCTTTGGCGTGAATTGGGTGTTCTTTATCCAACCCTAACGCATCATAATCCATCCCTATGGTTCACAAATCAGCGACACACACACGATTCTCTCTCTAATCATACTAATTGAATGAAACCCTAGAGTAATTACACAATGTTGTTTGAATGGAGGGTGCGTAAAAAGGGTTCAGCTTCAAATCCCTACCATGATTATCGTAAGTAAACCCTAGAGTAGTTACTCTGTTTTTAATGTAAAATTGAGGTTCTAATGTAAATCGTTTTTTGTGTGATCAGGTGAGTTTCCAACTGTTTTTTTGTCTAAAGATTAACCATGGAGGTGCATTCACAAGCCCTCCTAAGGTACGTTACAAAGGTGGGAAGGTGAATTGGATAGACACAATTGATTCAGGGAGGTTCTCTGTTGTTGAGGTTGCCACTATGATGCAAGAGTTGGTATGAAAATGAAAGTTTAGGTATGGACTTTTTTTACAAGTTACCTAACTAAGATTTAGATAATGGTCTAAGAAAATTAGAAACTGATAAAGATGTGTTGGAATTGTTGACCCACATATCTAAGTATAAGGTTATTGATTTATATGTTGATCACTGTGTTTCTAAGAATTCTAAGAATGTAGAACCTACTTTGCTAGAAAATGTGTCTGATGATAGTCATTATGTACTAGAAAATGTTGATAATGATGTAGTTGATGATGTAAGTGAGGATGAGTGGTTGGGAATTGCTTAAACAAGGTTGGAAGGTTGAAAAAGAATGTAGGCCAGTTAAGTAGGAATGAAAGTCCAAATGTGGATGTTGGTTCTGAACATGGTTCAGATAGTGAACACGGTTCAGATTGTAACACCCCAACCCGATAAGGGAAGAAGCACTACATTATGGTGACATATCAAAGCATATACAGACATACAACATAAGTAATACAAAAGAATTTCAAAGGTTACAAAGGAATAATCTGAAATACAAGGTTACAAATGAAAGCAATAATCAAAATACTAAATGTGAAATGTAAATCTCTTCTAGTCAACTCTACTCCAGAATATAGCTATCAAGGTGAAGTCCAACTAACTCTTAAGCACTCTTCACTCATATCCCAGCTTCCCTCTAAAACCTGTCGCGGGAAAAGAAACGCGGCTGAGCTTAAAAAGCTCAGTGAACAGATATAAACAAACAAAAACTAACAACAAAAGGAATACGAAGTGGAAACGACATAAGTCCAAACGAACCTGCTGAGAAAGAAATCAAGAATATGGAAACAAAACGAGAACAGAATATGTTGCAATGGCTAAGTGTCACAAGGTTTAATATGGAAGTAATGTAAAAAAAATAAGAGTAAAGGTAAATGTAAAGGTAAAGGTAAAAGGTAAAGGTCAACGTAAGGTCTATTCAGTATCTCAATCCCGTGCCCAGAAACAGAACAGATCATAATATAAATGGTCTCATATGAAATCCAGAGGGGAGACCTCAGAATATCAAATGTAAATCAGAGGGGTTACCTCAATGGGTTGTGAAGGACGTATATTGCACACACAGCCACATTCACCAGATAACAGATAACAATAACATATAACAGATAACAGATCTAGGATGCATCCATACGCCCCCACAGAAATCAGTTGGCCATAGTAAATAAATAAAGCACGCATACATATAACAGAAAGGGGACGGTGTGGAAAATCACTCGACCACACAGGAGTCATAACATCGGTGCATCAATGCTATGGACATGGAACCCCCATGCCTAGTGATAGCCCGAGTCTCATACTGAATAGGTCAAAGGTAAGTCAAAAGGTTCATATCATATGGTCCATATAATACATATTCAAATAATAAAAGGGAATCATAGCAGTGGCATAGGGAATATTAAACAAGCAAAGGTTTGTATCAATGGTTCAAGGTTTACAAGTGTGAATATGTTATGAGAAACTGATTTGGAAAACTTAGCAATTCATTTTAAAACATGGTTATCGTAAAAGTATTTTCTTAAAAAATTTCTGACCAAGGTTATTTAAACCTCCATTTAGAAACTGACACGTTGTCATATTTTCAGAAATTAGTTCAAATAGTTTTATCTCATATTACCAAGTTATATTTTTCAAAAGAGTTTCCAGACAACATAATATCAATGAACCAAAGGTGTCAGATGTACCAAGGTCAGAAATCATAATAGCGGTAGGGAATGGAACATAGTAATGAGAAGGCAAAGTAAAGGTTTGGCAAATGTCTAAGTCATCAGAATGTCAAAGGTTCATAATTTAAGGTTTCACAATTTAATTATTCAAGGTTCATAGCAATGGTTCAATTTGAAAGTTTATATCAATTCTTCATTTAAAGAAATATTTCAATAGTGGTTTCCATAAAAGTGATCTTTAATGACGGTTTTCATAAAGATAGTCTTTAAAAGTAGTTATCATAAAAGTTAATAAATTCCCATATAAATGTGGTATCATATAGTGCTCATAAGCATCATTTTAAAATAGGATTTTCTCAAAACATTTTCATAAAATAATTACTAAAGGTTTTCACATCCAATTATAATATTAAAAGCACTTCCCAAGTTTCAAAGGTTCAAGGACTAAGGTCACAAACGTAATGAACGAACTACATCAAGTGTCATATCATTAGGGTCATAATGAACGAATATCAAATAGATCATAAATGAGAATATCAATAGCAGGGAATCATAGCAGAGGTACAAAGAGGTCATGTCAAAATAGTGAATCAAAGTCAAGGAATCATATCAAGATTCATAACGGAGTTCAAGTCAAGGTTCAAATCAAGTAATTATAACATAGGCTTCATGACAAGGATCAGATCAAATGGGTCATATCAAATTTCAAGGTAAGCATAGCAAGGGTTCATATGTCACGGGTTCAAAATCAAGCTCAAATCAAGTCATATCAAAGGTTCATAAATTAAGGGAAACATAACAGGGTTCAATATAGTATATATAACATATCAATATAGGAAAGCCATCAAAAGAAGGCTCAGAGCAAACATAGCATAGTTAAACAAACAGTCAAAGAGAGGAAAGGAAGAATCATGAGAAACCTTTACTGAAAAGGTCAGAATATCTGTACCTTAACGCGTATGAAAGGAAAGAAAATGAATGAACGAACACAAGGAAACAACGTCACGCTTCTTCAAATGATCTACACGAAATAGGGATCACTTAATACTTATATGTTTATTTCATAAGTTACAAATGGTCTTTAATGATTTATACTTATAGTTATACTCATTACTCGTTTTAGGTTTATTAACAATTCTGGGTTAGTTTCCTATGAATTTTAAGACACATCAAATGAACTCTAGAGATTCTCCCAATTTTTCCTGAGGTTCCCACATAAGTTAAGTAGTTACTCAAATATTTTCAGATTTTATTAGTAATTTTAAGTATCCTTTAAAAATTCACCTTTCCAGACCTACCAAGAAAAATAACTGCACAAACACCCAGAACGTTTGCGTTTGTTTAGCCCATTTATACTCTTCAGAAAAATCTATAAAAATTCCAGGAAGTCACACATATCCTATATTTAACCCTTGTAAAAGGAGAGGCCTTAACTCGTTATAGTTTTAAAATGAAAAATCAAAAACGGCTACTGATTTTCAGACCCGATTTACTCAGCTTTGACACTTAATCTTGTAAAAATCAAAAAGCTTATCTCCCGACCTCCAATCACCATGAAACTTATATTTCCAGAAACTAGACAAGTAGTACTTATGTGTCGACTCAAAAATCAAGCAAAGAAACGTTGGTATCATCAAGATTTACCCCGTTCAAATCCGACCAAAATTCTGCACTGCAGAAACTAACATAAAATCACAACACAACCCTAATTGTTCGAACCAAAACACACCCTAACGCATCCATAACCTTCATTAATCATAAGGCCTATATAATAAAATCATTATAACATGTTTCCATCATCTCACATAATCACCCAACAAGAGTTTATCAAAAACCCTAATCCAAATTCATTATTTCTTGTGATGTCTTTTATGATTTTATGTGGTATTATCCATGATTTTATGTGATATCATAGCATACGTATACATATTCATATAGGTCGATTATAATTAGTTTTAGATGGCAAGATAACATGTAAAAATATGAAAAGGAAGGAAAAAGAGCAAAGGTGATACCACACATGATGAAATCGACCAAGAACAGGAAACTAGGGCTCCAAACCCCTCGACACACAAACCAAATCGAACCAAAAACCTCCCAAACTTCGAATACTCTTCACCAAAGCCTTTAGCACGATCCAATAACATTTCCTAGCCCTTTTTTTCATGTCAAAAATGATCACGGATTCCTTGAAGAATTTTATGCCGCCACTTTGTGGTGTAGTTTAGGGTTTCTTTTCTTTCTTTTTTTTTTGTACGTAGAGTGTGTGAGAGGGAGAATAAAAACCGGTCCTACCTTCTTTGGTGTGGATATCAAGGACTAAGGTCAAAAAGGTAATGAACGAACTACATCAAGTGTCATATCATTAGGGTCATAATGAACGAATATCAAATAGATCATAAATGAGAATATCAATAGCAGGGAATCATAGCAGAGGTACAAAGAGGTCATGTCAAAATAGTGAATCAAAGTCAAGGAATCATATCAAGATTCATAACGGAGTTCAAGTCAAGGTTCAAATCAAGTAATTATAACATAGGCTTCATGACAAGGATCAGATCAAATGGGTCATATCAAATTTCAAGGTAAGCATAGCAAGGGTTCATATGTCACGGGTTCAAAATCAAGCTCAAATCAAGTCATATCAAAGGTTCATAAATTAAGGGAAACATAACAGGGTTCAATATAGTATATATAACAGATCAATATAGGAAAGCCATCAAAAGAAGGCTCAGAGCAAACATAGCATAGTTAAACAAAGAGTCAAAGAGAGGAAAGGAAGAATCATGAGAAACCTTTACTGAAAAGGTCAGAATATATGTACCTTAACGCGTATGAAAGGAAAGCAAATGAATGAACAAACACAAGGAAACAACGTCACGCTTCTTCAAATGATCTACACGAAATAGGGATCACTTAATACTTATATGTTTATTTCATAAGTTACAAATGGTCTTTAATGATTTATACTTATAGTTATACTCATTACTCGTTTTAGGTTTATTTACAATTCTGGGTTAGTTTCTTATGAATTTTAAGACACATCAAATGAACTCTAGAGACTCTCCCAATTTTTCCTGAGGTTCCACATAAGTTAAGTAGTTACTCAAATATTTTCAGATTTTATTAGTAATTGTAAGTATCCTTTAAAAATTCACCTTTCCAGACCTACCAAGAAAAATAACTGCACACACACCCAGAAAGTTTGCGTTTGTTTAGCCCATTTATACTCTTCAGAAAAATCTATAAAAATTCCAGGAAGTCACACATATCCTATGTTTAACCCCTGTAAAAGGAGAGGCCTTAACTCGTTATAGTTTGAAAATGAAAAATCAAAAACCGCTACTGATTTTCAGACCCGATTTACTCAGCTTTGACACTTAATCTTGTAAAAATCAAAAAGCTTATCTCCCGACCTCCAATCACCATGAAACTTATATTTCCAGAAACTAGACAAGTAGTACTTATGTGTTGACTCAAAAATCAAGCAAAGAAACGTTGGTATCATCAAGATTTACCCCGTTCAAATCCGACCAAAATTCTGCACGGCAGAAACTAACATAAAATCACAACACAACCCTAATTGTTCGAACCAAAACACACCCTAACGCATCCATAACCTTTATTAATCATAAGGCCTATATAATAAAATCATTATAACATGTTTCCATCATCTGACATAATCACCCAACAAGAGTTTATCAAAAACCCTAATCCAAATTCATTATTTCTTATGATGTCTTTTATGATTTTATGTGGTATTATCCATGATTTTATGTGATATCATAGCATACGTATACATATTCATATAGGTCGATTATAATTAGTTTTAGGTGGCAAGATAACATGTAAAAAGATGAAAAGGAAGGAAAAAGAGCAAAGGTGATACCACACATGATGAAATAGACCAAGAACAGGAAACTAGGGCTCCAAACCCCTCGACACACAAACCAAATCGAACCAAAAACCTCCCAAACTTCGAATACTCTTCACCAAAGCCTTTAGCACGATCCAATAACATTTCCTAGCCCTTTTTTTCATGTCAAAAATGATCACGGATTCCTTGAAGAATTTTATGCCGCCACTTTGTGGTGTAGTTTAGGGTTTCTTTTCTTTCTTTTTTTTTTGTACGTAGAGTGTGTGAGAGGGAGAATAAAAACTGGTCCTACCTTCTTTGGTGTGGATCGAAGTAGGCTAGAGGCCCTAGGACATGTTGGGCTAAGATTCATGGGTCAAGGGTTGAATTAAGGTGGGTTTTAGTTGACTTCACAAAAGGAAATGGCCCAAAACAATAGTCTACGAAGCGTAAATAATTTCCTCGTATTTTATTTATGTCATACAATTATTTTGTAGTTCTAAAATATTCAAAGATTTCTAAAATGACATTTCATTATGATTTTATGGAGCTATGGTTAATTCGTTAAATTATATTCACGTTTTTAATTAATCGTATACGTAACTTAGAAAATTTAAAATTATACGCAAAATTAGTATTCAGAATTTAGGGTTTTACAATTCTTCCCCTCTAAAAAGAAAATTTCGTCCGTGAAATTGAAATGTAACAAAATGGAGACGTATCAAATCATTCTAAACATGAAAACTTGGTTTCTCATGACTCTATCTTGTCGATCTAATATGATTTTCCAAGAACATAAATCAAACGAGTAGGGTGTCACATGCAAGTAATGATAAGAGTGATTCCCTCAGAAGAGATACTCGGAAGATGTTATGAACATGCGACAACTGAGGAGGTAGAGTTAGACGATAGGAAAAACTCCTCCGAAACGTACAAGAATCAAACAGTCCAAATTTGGTTCCATATAAATACGGTCCTTAATCAAACAATCCAAAAGTAATGGTCTCACAGACGCGAATCGTAGAAGTAGCAAAACACAGGTGTACCCCTCAAAATGAACAAAGGCATTCAAGTAGATAGGAGACAATTCAATCGATAACATCGGACGGTAGAAAGCTCTACAATGAAACCTAAGGTCATTATCAAAATACAGAGATCAACAAACATATCTCGAGGATCCAAACATATCAAATCGTACAGCGATAAGGCAGATCAAACGTATAGGTCGGAAGAACCTAAAGTCTTACTATTCGCAGATAGTCGCCAACGGATAACAGAAATCTAAGGCTTCTCTAAGGCACTACTCAAGATATCCTATGAACACAATAAGTGCACTTATATGACGTCAGTATTATCACGTTGATCAGGCGTCATAATACGAGCCTCACATAATATGTCCTCATGATGGTCATACTCTATCTCAAGATCGTGAAACAAAATCTATAAACCACCTAGTAGTCCAACTAAATCCTAGGATTGGCCCTAGTCAAGATCAATAATGAAACAAAGTCGGCAAAACAAGTGAAACTCGCAATGATGTAATCAAATTCAGCAATATAACCAAGAGGAAAAACGAAACTACTCATAAGAGTAACAGAAGTCATAGAACGTCCATCAAAAGCAAGGTACCTCGTCAAAAGAGTCAATCCATTCATAACATAAATTTCAAGGTTCCAAGCTTGAGTAGTCGGTCCATGGTTGTCCATCAGCTCATAAGATGAAAAGAAAAACAATAAACTTGAGTCTGGTTCCTCAAGCCTTCGGCAGTTCTTCATGGAATTGTGGTATGGAATTGCGACTCTTCGTCATGATCACCGAGCATCCTGTCATCCGCAAGTCTGCTTCTGCTCTCAATTCATCTTAGTACAACTAAAATGAATAGAGAAGCAAGATTGCGGTCTTCGACAGGTCTTCTATCACGGCTCCAGGTTTTAAGGTAACACGCTGCTGCCAACTCCAGGTCATGTGCTAATAGTTCGTCTAGTTGTCTTGATACCTGAACCAAAATCTCCACGTGCTGCATGAGGTATACTCTGTTGATGGTAAGTCAGTCGTGAACATCTTCTATAGTAACAGATTTGAGCGATCGAGAGTCATCAAAACAAAGTAGAACGAAGTAAATCATTAAAGGTCACAAATCGGATATGGTGGTTTGTGGTAGCTTAAAGAGTAGCCAGCCAACCCATAACCAAAAGACCTCAAATTCAATTATATCAAGGGTAAACAGATTAGTAGAATGAATACGGTTGTCAAAACAAATGGATAGTTCATATCTCATAATCAAGCACCAAGTTCATCAAAAGCGTAGAGATAGGTAAGCGAGCAGTTCAAAGTGTTGGGATCTGGTTAGCTCATTAGCACATATGATAGGTAGAGTGTGTATCATCGGTAATACAAGCATCGTATGGTTGTCAAAATTGAAATGTACGGAATATCAATTGTTGGCATCATCATGCTCAGCTAACAATTTCATAAGGGGATATTATCAAAATCATAACCTTCAAAGGGAACTGATTAGCAGACAAGGTTCACCATTCAAAGGGAGGGAACAAAACTCCTATATCCATGGTTAATAAATATTAGAGTTCTCGTAGGGAAGAATTGGATTATGCAAAGTCAAGTATTATCAAACGACACATTGTGTCTAACATAAGTACGAAATTCAAAGAACGTGTCAAACACATTATGGTTGAATACTCTTCGGAACGATCGGAAAGGTATCAAAATGTTTATCAAGCAAATCGGAGATGGAGATCAAAATCAGTAGTGAAACTTAATGGTGTAAGGTATCAATGTAATGTCCGAAGTATTCCAACTCACTTGGAAATCAAACATGCGATGCAAGACTTCTAACTTCTGGGGCAAGTTCTTATAAGGCTTAACTAAAGGCAAAGGCACAAATCAGAGTGATGCGGAAGCAATGCTACTAACATAGATTTCCTAGTCTACCCATTCCTCACCGGTAAAATAACTTATGCTCTATGGGGAGATCTTAAGGCAAATTCTCAAAGGTTATCTTATGAGCGCCTACAGTGGAAACTTAGTGGTCCAAACTTTACAGGTCAAGGTTTAATGTACTACAAGTCGCAGCCTGGGCTTTGATACCATAATTGTAACACCCCAACCCGATAAGGGTAGAAGCACTACATTATGGTGACATATCAAAGCATATACAGACATACAACATAAGTAATACAAAAGAATTTCAAAGGTTACAAAGGAATAATCTGAAATACAAGGTTACAAATGAAAGCAATAATGAAATACTAAATGTGAAATGTAAATCTCTTCTAGTCAACTCTACTCCAGAATATAGCTATCAAGGTGAAGTCCAACTAACTCTTAAGCACTCTTCACTCATATCCCAGCTTCCCTCTAAAACCTGCCGCGGGAAAAGAAACGCGGCTGANGTAATACAAAAGAATTTCAAAGGTTACAAAGGAATAATCTGAAATACAAGGTTACAAATGAAAGCAATAATGAAATACTAAATGTGAAATGTAAATCTCTTCTAGTCAACTCTACTCCAGAATATAGCTATCAAGGTGAAGTCCAACTAACTCTTAAGCACTCTTCACTCATATCCCAGCTTCCCTCTAAAACCTGCCGCGGGAAAAGAAACGCGGCTGAGCTTAAAAAGCTCAGTGAACAGATATAAACAAAAAAAAACTAATAACAAAAGGAATACGAAGTGGAAACGACATAAGTCCAAACGAACCTACTGAGAAAGAAATCAAGAATATGGAAACAAAACGAGAACAGAATATGTTGCAATGGCTAAGTGTCACAGGTTTAATATGGAAGTAATGTAAAAAAATAAGAGTAAAGGTAAATGTAAAGGTAAAGGTAAAGGTAAAAGGTAAAGGTCAACGTAAGGTCTATTCAGTATCTCAATCCCGTGCCTAGAAACAGAACAGATCATAATATAAATGGTCTCATATGAAATCCAGAGGGGAGACCTCAGAATATCAAATGTAAATCAGAGGGGTTACCTCAATGGGTTGTGAAGGACGTGTATTGCACACACAGCCACATTCACCAGATAACAGATAACAATAACATATAACAGATAACAGATCTAGGATGCATCCATACGCCCCCACAGAAATCAGTTGGCCATAATAAATAAATAAAGCGCGCATACATATAACAGAAAGGGGACGGTGTGGAAAATCACTCGACCACACAGGAGTCATAACATCGGTGCATCAATGCTATGGACATGGAACCCCCATGCCTAGTGATAGCCCGGGTCTCATACTGAATAGGTCAAAGGTAAGTCAAAAGGTTCATATCAGATGGTCCATATAATACAGATTCAAATAATAAAAGGGTATCATAGCAGTGGCATAGGGAATCCTAAACAAGCAAAGGTTTGTATCAATAGTTCAAGGTTTACAAGTGTGAATATGTTATAAGAAACTGATTTGGAAAACTTAGCAATTCATTTTAAAACATGGTTATCGTAAAAGTATTTCTTTAAAACATTTCTGACAAAGGTTATTTAAACCTCCATTTAGAAACTGACACGTTGTCATGTTTTCAGAAATTAGTTCAAATAGTTTTATCTCATATTACCAAGTTATATTTTTCAAAAGAGTTTCCAGACAACATAATATCAATGAACCAAAGGTGTCAGATGTACCAAGGTCAGAAATCATAATAGCGGTAAGGAATGGAACATAGTAATGAGAAGGCAAAGTAAAGGTTTGGCAAATGTCTAAGTCATCAGAATGTCAAAGGTTCAAAATTTAAGGGTTTACAATTTAAATATTCAAGGTTCATAGCAAAGGTTCAATTCGAAAGTTTATATCAATTCTTCATTTAAAGAAATATTTCAATAGTGGTTTCCATAAAAGTGATCTTTAATGACGGTTTTCATAAAGATAGTCTTTAAAAGTAGTTATCATAAAAGTTAATAAATTCCCATATAAATGTGGTATCACATAATGCTCATAAGCATCATTTTAAAATAGGCTTTTCTCAAAACATTTTCATAAAATAATTACTAAAGGTTTTCACATCTAATTTTAATATTAAAAGCACTTCCCAAGTTTCAAAGGTTTCGAAAGGAAAGCAAATGAATGAACGAATACAAGGAAACAACGTCACGCTTCTTCAAATGATCTACACGAAATAGGGATCACTTAATACTTATATGTTTATTTCATAAGTTACAAATGGTCTTTAATGATTTATACTTATAGTTATACTCATTACTCGTTTTAGGTTTATTTACAATTCTGGGTCAGTTTCTTATGAATTTTAAGACACATCAAATGAACTCCAAAGACTCTTCCAATTTTTCCTGAGGTTCCCACATAAGTTAAGTAGTTACTCAAATATTTTCAGATTTTATTAGTAAGTGTAAGTATCCTTTAAAAATTCACCTTTCCAGACCTACCAAGAAAAATAACTGCACAAACACCCAGAAAGTTTGCGTTTGTTTAGCCCATTTATACTCTTCCAAAAAATCTATAAATATTCCAGGAAGTCACACATATCCTATATCTAACCCCTGTCAAAGGAGAGGCCTTAACACGTTATAGTTTGAAAATGAAAAATCAAAAACTGCTACTGATTTTCAGACTCGATTTACTCAGCTTTGACACTTAATCTTGTAAAAATCAAAAAGCTTATCTCCCGACCTCCAGTCACCATGAAACTTATATTTCCAGAAACTAGACAAGTAGTACTTATGTTTTGACTCAAAAATCAAGCAAAGAAACATTGGTATCATCAAGATTTACCCCGTTCAAATCCGACCAAAATTCTGCACTGCAGAAACTAACATAAAATCACAACACAACCCTAATTGTTCGAACCAAAACACACCCTAACGCATCCATAACCTTCATTAATCATAAGGCCTATATAATAACATCATTATATCATGTTTCCATCATCTCACATAATCACCCATCAAGATTTTATCAAAAACCCTAATCCAAATCCATGATTTTATGTGATATCATAGCATACGTATACATATTCATATAGGTCGATTATAATTAGTTTTAGGTGGCAAGATAACATGTAAAAAGATGAAAAGGAAGGAAAAAGAGCAAAGGTGATACCACACATGATGAAATCAACCAAAAACAGGAAACTAGGGCTCCAAACCCCTCGACACACAAACCAAATCGAACCAAAAACCTCCCAAACTTCGAATACTCTTCACCAAAGCCTTTAGCACGATCCAATAACACTTCCTAGCCCTTTTTTCATGTCAAATATGATCACGGATTCCTTGAAGAATTTTATGCCGCCACTTTGTGGTGTAGTTTAGGGTTTCTTTTCTTTCTTTTTTTTTGTACGTAGAGTGTGTGAGAGGGAGAATAAAAACCGGTCCTACCTTCTTTGGTGTGGATCGAAGTGGGCTAGAGGCCCTAGGACATGTTGGGCTAAGATTCATGGGTCAAGGGTTGAATTAGGGTGGGTTTTAGTTGACTTCACAAAAGGAAACGGCCCAAAACAATAGTCTACGAAGCGTAAATAATTTCCTCGTATTTTATTTATGTCATACAATTATTTTGGAAATCAAAAATATTCCAAAGATTCTAAAATGACATTCCATTA
>LBNU01011742.1:82010-102651 GCA_014162995.1 Artemisia annua | reverse complement strand
ACGTTCCAGATCTGACGGCCTTCCCTGACGCCGTCACCCAAAGACTAGGCAAAAACTCTCTGGCCCCGTCATGAGTAACTTCCAATTTCTCACTTCATTTGTTCCTGACGTCCGTCACGTTGAAGCTTGTGGACGCCGTCACCTTCTGTTCACTTTAGGGTCTTTTTGAGATTTTGTGTTTTCCGCACTTTTTCACTCTGAAAAACGCCCGAAAATGCTTCTTTTGTGTTTTCTCTCAAAAGTACCTAAAATGAGAAAAGAAACGGACTTTGGGTGAAACTCGATTCAAAATAATATACGAATTAGGACTGTGGCGGCGTGACGACGTCAAGAAGGCCATCACAAAACCCTAATCGTTGGCGTGACGGCGTCTCACCTTGGGCTGACGCCGTCAGCCCGTATTTTCTATATATATAGGACGAATTTTATTGTTTTAAGAGAGGAACTTGGTGGAGAACTTAAGGGTTAAACCCTAGCTCGTGTATTACAGACCTTAGAGGGTACTTTTACCCCTCTAACTTGCATGTTTAATCTAAGATAAGTCTTCATTCAATCCATACAATATGTCTATGTATTGTATGATCTATGTTTGTGCTTTTCTTTCCTTCAACATGCTAGGCAAAAATAACTTGTGTTTGCTTAGATCTAATGAAACCTAACTATTAATTATCATGTGATGTGTATGTTGTGATTGTGATTTGGGTGAATGTTTCATCTACGTTAGACTTAAGAAAACTAGCTAACTTCCTATATGGTAACAAACTTGAATGTCTTAGGAAACGTGAATCGTATGTGCGTTAATCGATTTTAAGGTAGTATTTCATGCGTAAGTTGCTATCGGTGAGCTTATGATAGGATACTTGACGTATCGTCATAGAGTGAGGTAGGAGCTCATAGAGTTAGGGAATTAAACGCACTCCCTACGACTTGTTAGGAATACACCCGTCATCCACGCAAACTCAACATACTAATTACATGGTAAAAGATAGTTAGGGAGTAATGAAATCTAAGTAAACACTACTTTCCCCACCATTGTTTTCTCAAAACTTTAATTTAATTTCATAAGTAGATAACTTGGGTTAGTTGACTAGCAACTAATTCCGCCCACTCCTTTAAAAACGAGATTTTACTGCTTTCTAAAAAACATAAAAATACAAAAATAATCATCCTCCACCCTTAGACCTTAATTAGAGTAGTCTTTAACCTAACGAACACTATTCCCTGTAAGAGAACGATCAATCCCCCGGTACTTGCCACTACACTATACTACATCGGTCAGGTACACTGCCTGGTGGGGATTGTAAGCCTCTTGAGATCCCTTGAGAGGTAAAACAAAGTGCGTAAGCAATCCCTACGCATCACTAACTAACGGGTTTCTTCGATTATGCCCCATTCCTGCAACATTTCCCTGAACGAAAACTCAAAGTATATCATTATAAGAGTATAAGAACTAATACCAATCAATTTAAAAACTAGAAAACGCGATTCGCAAAATGTCAAAAATTTTCCGTAACATCCAGCCGATCGGATTGAGCCCCATCCGATCGGTTGGTGCTTTTGGTCATCCTCCATCCGTTCGGTTGCAACCCGCAACCGAATCGGTTGGAGTTTGTGTGGAAAATTCCACTCTCGTTTCAATCCGAACGTTTCCCATTCAATCCAATCTTTCTTCTAACTTGTAATTGACCATCTTAGGGTGCTTCTAACTTCCCAACTCTCCTAACAACGATTCATAACACATCAATGCATCAACCTAATGATTCTTTGAACTCAAGAACATCATCAACTTGAATCTTCCAAATAAGTGCTCTAATTAACAATGCACTACCCTAACATCACTAATTAACAAGCATGTAACTCTTGGGATTCATCAATTGCAAATAAATTAGTTCTAAAGATTATACCCAATTCAATTCGAAAATTCAATCAATCAATTCTTACCCAAAACTTAATCAATTGATCTAATTCTTTTTGCAACTCATTCTACTCACATCTAATCACTTATCCCCAAAATATTATATCTCAATTCGAATTAATTCAAAAATACCCAATTCGTGACCTAATCTCAATAATCCGAATTAAAACCTAATTGAATGAAATTAATGATATAACTTACTTGTCTTGATGCCATTGATGATCAAATTACACTCCTGTAACCTTCAAATAACTTCTAATGGTCAAATTAAATGACCCAATTTTTGGTGGTTTGTGTGCATGTGGTTTTCTTGGATTTTTGAAAATGTGGGTTTATATAATCAATTCCATCCGATCAGTTGAACATTCATCCGATTCGGTTTGTAGAAATTGATTTTTCTCCAATTTTTTCACCACTAGACTTGCTATGCCCAAGCACTAGTTCTTGTTTTTTTCAAAAATTTATGTTTTGTATGTATATATCCCAAACACACTTGGTCTACCAAACATTGGTCATTATTTCTATTTCTAAACTTAAAAATTTAAAAACAAAACTTAACTTATAATAACTAGCAAACAATCATACTAAAATAAAATAGAAATATAGAACTATATAACTATAGAACTATATCAAACATAAAATGCATGAAACCTAAAAAACATAAAAATAAATAAAATGCATGAAATTGAAAATGTGAAACAAACTAATAGCACAAGAGGTGCTTTATTCTTGCAATCCTTCTCCTTCATCCATAGAAATATTCGTTTCTAAGAATGTCTTCTCCACGATATTTACTGTACGATTGTCTCTCTGCTGTTGGGATACATAAGACATAAAAGCAACTTCTCCATACTTTGTCTTCTTCACAGTGCTTCTAGTATGAACCGGATCTTTAGGATCACCTATTATATTCTCCATTGGATGATTAGTGTGAATCCGTTTTGTTGCATTGGGGTTGACATCAATGGTTTTGTCAAGATTGGTCACATGGGATACATAGTCAGTATCATAGGAAGAGGAAGTGAAGATTCCAGCTTTGGGTTGGTGATTACCAAGATCTGAAGGACTTGGAAAACGTGTATAAGGCTCACCAAAGTCTGTGGACACACGAGTAGAAATAGGAGTAGAAACTGATGGAGCATCAGCAGTAAAGAGGTTATCAGTAGAAACATGAGTACTGTCAGTAGAACTGTCAGCAGAATCCTGGTTTCCACTGATTGCGTCTGCTGACTGTCTCAGAAGTGCTTCAGCATCATGTGTAATCTTTGCACCCAGTTTCTCAGCTTCTTGTGTAGCAGCATGTTCTTGTGTCATGAGCTTAGCAAGATCCTCTGCATAGTATGACTCATCTTCATCTTTCTCAGAAGTATCTTTTGCACTGTTTCCTACAAAATGCTTAGGAGGAATTGAAGGTACAACAATAGTTAGTTCATCAAACTCAGACTCATCCTCTGAGTCTTCATCCTGTAAACCTACATTGTTAGATGGAGCATCTCTTGTATCTGCAGATTGATTAGCAACAAACCTAGTATACCCCAAAGAATCAGTTAAGTAATCCAGGTCAAAGTACCAAGCATGACCATGACCTTGTACATTAGGTTTGTCTTCTAGGTATCTTAGATTAAGAGTCTCCTCTATCCTTTTAGCATTCAAGTTATATACCCTATAAGCCTTACTATGAGCTGAATATCCCACAATGTATCCCTCATCAGCTTTGCCATCAAATTTCCCAAGTGGGTCACTGGTGTTCAAAATGGTCACATGACAACCAAAAGGTCTTAGGTAATGAACAGAAGGAACTTTCCCTGTTAGAAGTTCATAAGGTGTTTTTGTGTGAGGTCTGGTGATAGATACCCTGTTTAGAACATAGCAAGCAGTGCTTACTGCTTCAGTCCAAAACATTGTGGGTAACTTAGAGTCTGCAAGCATGGATCTTGCTGCCTCTATTAAGGTTCTATTCTTCCTCTCAGCAACCCCATTTTGTTGTGGGGTCCTGGGATTGCTATAGTCCCTTTTTATCCCCTTAGAATTACAAAAATCTATTAACACCACATTTTTGAACTCAGTTCCATTATCACACCTTATACCTTTAACCTTTTTATTAAGCTGGTTTTCAACTAGGGTAATAAAATCTTTTAAAATTGGAGATGTTTCATCTTTAGTTTTCAAAAAGAATACCCAGCAAAACCTGCTATAATCATCAGTGATTACTAAACAGAAATACTTATGATCAATACTTCTCACTTGAGTTGGACCAAAGAGGTCCATATGTAGCAACTGAAGTGGATCTGTGATATTGCTCACTGCTGTAATGGCTTTGTAAGAGGCTCTGTGTTGTTTTCCTTTGTTGCAGGCAACACAATTGTGTTCATTGGTGAAGACCTTGGAAGGAAGCCCTTGAACAAGACCAAGTTTAGACAGCTTGTTGATGGTCTTGAAGTTCACATGAGCCATCCTTCTATGCCATTTGGTAGATTCATCCAAGGAAGCTTTAGCCACCAAACATGTTAGATCACTGTCAGGTTGTACCTCATTTAAGTTGAATGTGTACAAATTATTGCTTCTGGGAACCCTCAGCAGAATTGGTGTATCTGCTGGAAGTTGGAAGTCTTTGTTGAGTACCAGACATTCATCTTCTGAGAAGAAAACTTTGTTCTTTTTATCACAAATTTGTGACACTGAGAACAAATTGAAGTGCTGCAGTTCCTTCACATAAAGTACATTTTCAAAATCCAGCATGGGTGTTCTGATAGTTCCTTTTCCTGTGATTCTACCATTTCCTCCACCAAAGGTCACATTTCCTCCACTTGCAATGGGTATAAAGTTAATCATCTTTTCTCTGTTTCCTGACATGCTCCTTGAACAACCACTATCTACTATGCCAACTTCTTTACTTAGTAATGGATGATCCTACAATAAAAAAAAAAAAATATACAAAATATAAGTACACTTTGGAGACTCAAGTCATTACTGACTTGAGCCTGCCTTGTGGATCATAAGAAGTAGGCCATGTAGATGTATAAGATCCACCATTGTTCTTGGATCTTCTTTGATAATTAGATCCCCAGTTAGTCCAAGAACAACCTGCTGAGGGCTTAACAGCAGTATCCCATGGTCCCCCCAACCCATATACATAGGTTGATAATAACTAGGCCAATAACCATTCTTATAATAAGACGAAACAGATCTAGTGAATGGTCTTGCAACATGTCTTTTCCTATATGATGAAAAAGTTCTATCAGCAGAAACTGAAGCATCAGCAGATGCTGATTTATCAGCAGTATTGTATCTGCTGGTAGATTGAGTTGCTTGTGGAATATAAGCAGGTATGTCATCAACACGTTTCCACATTTGTCTAGTTGTCTTAGCACAATCACCCATTCTTTGCTCATGAAACTTACAATCCTTAATTAAATGAGATTTGCTTCCACACACAAAACATTTCTTCTTTCTAGAAGATTTATCAACAAAAGAAGTTCTATTGAAAGCATTCAAACCACAAACATTAACAGAATTGTTTTTGACAGAATTAACATTATTGTTTTGCAAAGAATTAAATAACAAGTCTTCAGTAGAAACTGTCTTTGAATGAGATTCATCAGCAGCAACTCCTAGAGGCTTGTGTGAGGACTTGGGTGAAGGCTTGAAGGAGGTCTTGGGAGGGTCTGACTTATCACTTGAATCACAGCTTTCATAGGCAGTAGACCCTTTTTCAGAAGACTTGTCACTGCAAGAGACAGAGTCAGCATCATTAGTAACAGGGTCAGATAAGTCACTTGACTTTTTGCCATATAAATGATGTGATCCATCAAAGTCAACTGTAATGGATAGGTCAATGGGCATATGTTCTCCTCTAATGGGACCAGGGACAGCATGTAATGTGCCTTCTTTAACATAGTTTGCTAATCCTGCTGGTGTAGTTTTTCTACTGTCATCCCTAGCTTCTAATCCCACATATTTCTTAAAACCTAAACCTATACCAGAATTTACAGCTTGACAACCATACAAACTTCTAGCTAAGTTATCACCTGATATTAACCACTTCTTTTGTGTAGCTATTTCATTATCTAGCTTCTCTTGAAGAACTTGTTTATCAGATTCTAAATTAGCTTTTAACTTCTTAGTATAGATTAACTCATCTTGAGCACATTTTAATTCCTGTTTCAACCCTTTTATTTCCTCCTCATAAGCAACTTGATTCTTTTGAAACCAAATCTTTTGTTTTTCTACTATCTTTAGACCACGTTTATATGACTCAAGGTCTTTATAACACTCATTATATTTAGGTTTCAATTCATCATATTGTTCTTTAAGTTCATTATATCTTATACTACAACCAAACACACAGTTATGTACCTGAGAGATGCCCATAAGAGCAAATTGATCATGAGAATCCTCTGAAGTACAGCTTGCCAGCAATCCACTCTGATCACTATCACCATCACTCCTCTCATGAGCCTTCCAGTCAACATGATCATCCAGAGTGATCAAAGCTGTGGGATATCCAGTTTTTGCAGTATCAACTTCCCCTTGTTTCTGCTGATAGGTAGAATACCTAACCTCATCAGTAGATTTCCTATCCTTGCATTCTCTAGAGAAGTGACCCATTTGACCACAAGTGTAACACTTGATCTTCCTTCTGTCAAACCTGGCTGAATCCCTGCCATTGAAACCAAACTTCCTCCCAGCCTTTTTCTCAAATCTCTTGATGCTTAATGAAAGCATAGCCACCTGCCACTTCAAGTTCATCTCTTCCATATCCAATGGATCCACCTGTTCAAAGTCCTCATAGGAGAGTTGCTGCTGAGATTCACAATCAGCAACAAAGGAGTGAAGTACATCTTCCAACACACTACCAGAAGAATGTGATTTGGTTGGTGTGTATGAAGATGATGCAGTTGAAATTGGACTTGAACTAGGAGGCATTATATTGGATGTAGAACCAACAAAAGCTGAGTAATTTGGAGTAGTTGAGCGAATAGGACTTTTGACATCTGGTTCAAGAGTTTTGAGCTTGTTGTATAAGTCATCAAAGCTCATCATATCCAATCCACCCTTGGCTTTGAGTGCAATACTTACTTGAAGCCATGATGGAGGCAAGGATCTTAAGAATTTAGCATTGCAATCTTCATTGTCTGGCCTTGCCTTCAGCTGATTCAATTGACTCAGAATCTTGTGAAATTTGTCATAACCCTTGTGTATACCTTCTTCCTCAGTGATCTGAAACTCTTGAAACTGCTGCTTCAGCATTGACTTCCTCATCCTTCTTGACTCATCATTCCCACCAAATCTAGCTTTAATCGCCATCCATAGATCCTTTGCATCAGACATGAAGTGAAAGTCACCCAAGTGGTCTGGAGGTATAGCTTGAAGAAGTATAGTTCTAACTTTGTTTTCCCTCTGAAGAGCAAGAACCTCTTCAGCAGATGTGGGATCAAGATAGTATATTCTACCATCTGCATCAGTACCAGTCCTCTTTGGACTATTACCTTTAAGTACTACCTTCCAAAGATTATGGTCAATGTTGGTAATCCAGTTCTGCATCTGCATTGCCCAGAGTTCATACTCTTCTTTCTTAAGGTAAGGGAATTTTGCATTGCTGTTTGAGAGAGTGAGGTGATGTAGGGATGTTGTGTTTTGATTGTGTGTTGTATCTGACTCAGCATCAGATCCAGACATTATGTAAAGTTGTGTTGTTGAGGAGTGGTTTAAAGAATTGATTTTCTTAGTATCAAAGAGACTCTCCCGAGGCTCTGATACCACTTGTTGAATCTATATAACCTTGATAGATCTTGTAGCTCTCGTTGATCGTTAGCAGTGTCTATGTAATCACAAACACTCTAATAGAGAATCTCCAAAGCTTGTACTCTAATGCGGAAAACAAATACAAGCATAAACAATTAATACTAAGAACACTTAATCCTCTATGGATTATATATTAAAAACTTATAAACTTGTTCGTTACATCAAACATAAACTTGTGTTCCTTTTATAGAGAAGGAACTCTAACCTAAACCGTTTCTCAAGAAACGTATAATCTATAAACTTTAAATGATATGCATTATCTTTTCCTAATATAACTCATGCATATCCTAACTACATTACATAATACGCGGTTTAACTATATCCGCAGAAACTAAATATGCTGAAACTATGTCTTCAGCAGTATCACATCTTCAGCAGAATCTGTGTCTTCAGCAGATTCCTTCAGCAGTAACCATCAGTAGAATTCTTACTTAGCAGAATTCCCAACACAATACATTCACCACAGTCAACTTCCAAAACCAAAGTAACTAATACCAAATCAATAAAACAAGCTCAAATAATGATCACTAATACTCAGTAAGCACAAATCAAATACTAATCAGCAAATTACCAACAAATAATAAAACTAACAGATCAAATAATGAGATGCTAAGGAAGATGAAAAAAATTGGAACTCACTTAACCACAAGGCCTCACAAAGTGAGGTGATACTCAATGCAGCCTATCTTTAATAGGCTGAGAACAGTAATGAACACCAATGAAACACCACAAACTATCTCTGAATCAAATTGAAACCTAGTTGCCTTTCGTTGACTTTTGGAACTTTTTGCTTAGAAATTGATTTACAGCATTTAAAACTAACTTAAAGCTAGGAAGGTTTAGAAGAGTATATAATGAAAATTATTAAACCATAAAGGGAATTTTAACTGAAATTTCATTAAACTTTAAAATTGGATTACAATGAAAATTAACTGAAATTAAAACATTTATGAAAACTAAGCTAAAACTACTCCTATTCTAAACCCTAAAAATCTAACCCCCTAAATCTGAGATGAAGATGAGCTTATATAGCACTGGTGAAGAAGTTCCTAGAATCCCATGTCAGCAATCCGAGGGGAGGTTGTGTTACTTTGAGTCCCATATCCACCCTTGATCAGCCTTGGTCACCAATCTTTGTATCTCAACCGTAGGATCCAATTTTGTGATGTGATGGATCCTGTGAGTGCTTCTTTATTGGTCCACGTGTGCCTCTGAAGTTTCCTGACATTCTCTGACACTTTCTAGAACATCAATCATTGGGCAATTATGGTTTAACCAGGGTAATTGTGGGTGTGGGGAATTTAGGGTTCTTCGGTTAATAGTAAAACTGGGGATTTTGGGGGTAAAAAGGGCGGGGGTAATTTTATATATTTGTTTGACCCATTTTTTTTATTATTTTGACCAAGTGAGATGGTTGGGCCGGGTTTATGTTTAAGGGAGTTGGGTGTAAGTTGTTATAAGGGTGAATTGGGCCAGGGGTGTTTATGTTGGGTATTGGATTGGCAGGTTTTGGTTTTTTGGGTTATAATAAGGATATAAATAATACCAGTTTAGGTTAAATATTTCCAAGGCCATTTTTGCCAATGTGTAAAATCAAGAGACCATTTGTGTCGACTTTGTAAAGTGCTTCCAAGGACTTTAGATGACAACTTGAGAATATTTGAGATCACTTTTGGTAAAATCCTCCCCGACTTCGACTTTTTATACCCTTCCCATTTCTCGTGCTCGTTTTGTCGGTTTTTTGGCTTGTTTTTGTCCAATTCTTTCATATCCGTACCTGCACATTCAAAAACGCAAAAACACATATACCTTTGGCAATTGTTAGCGTTTATAGTCTATTTGTGTTGGTTTTTGGCAACGAAAAGGTATGTGAATTAACACATACCAAAATCCCCCAGACTAAGGTATTGTCGTGTCCTCACGCAATGTCATCACTTCACGCTTTTGAGATAAATAATTTCACAACTCTTTTTACTAACTTTGAAAAGTAGCAAAACGTTCAAAAGAGATTACGAAATCATTTATTCCCAAAAACGCCCTGTTTATCCATTTTATTTCACATACTAACTTATACTACTATTCTAGTATTTTTCTTATTATACTTGTGACGGTATGTTGAGTTTCATTATTTTGCAATAACGATTAAGGGTCATAGAGTAAGAACACAATTCATAGAAAAGTGACCGTTTGGATAAAATTCATCGTCCTCGATTTTTCACAAGCCCCCAAACTAAGCGTAAAAACGAAATCATTGTTTAATTACAAGTTAGATGCCAACACTACTCATGGAAGTTACTTGTGTGAAAACCTCTTGCTCCCATTTTCCTATTTGGTTCATTATTTTATTTTTGTGAGAGAAATGAATTTCTTCATAAGCATCTCGTTTTCATAATTATTAGTCCGATAAAGATACTAAATTAGGATGCTAAGTAGTTAGTGTTCTTTTCTCAAGAGTCGCTGCAATGAAAATGAGGTCCACATCAAGGTCTTTATTATACTTATTATTATTATTATTAGGGTTGCCACCTACTTAAGCCAACACTAACTCCACGGCTACCCCGACATTTAATGTTCGAAAGGGCCTTTTCCATGTTGCGGCTTTCTTCTCGGCACATCCCAAACCAGTTGGTTTAAGTGACCAGGCTTTTGACACCCCACAGAGAATAATACCGGAATCAGCGGGAATTCGATTCCAAAGATTTACGAGACTACCGCTAAATCCGCATCAACCTAAATAGATGACAACCGACTCACAATACAACGATAACACAAAAACTCATAGAGTTTAGTTGAGGAGTACTTTCACGTGCACCTCATGCGCCCGATCTAGGATCGTATACATGCACCTCACGCGCCGTGCCAACTTTAGTCTTAACAATTAAGCTCTTATTCGCATCACTTAATATTGACTTTTCTTTCTTTTTCTTTCTTTTCTCATCATTTTTTTTACGCACGCATAACTTTGACGCTTATAGCAACTTTGGGACTCCGGACCTTCACGGTTTAAGTCCAAGACCTACCGCCTTTAGAAGTAGGATCCAAGGTCCGATCTCAATCCGAAGTCTTATATCACTACTAACACTTATTATTATACGATACTTTATTACGGGACCTTGATGTGTACCCAATTTTCAAAGCAAGGATTCTTTTAAAAAGACCAAGAACTAAATATCGGCAAAACCTAATATCTTTAATTATTTAGCACAAATATGGGGTGAAACAATTTGGTGGGAACAAAAAGCCACAAGTACCTTCGATGAGCTCTAAAGAGAACCAACTACTCCACGCTTAGCATCTAACTTCTAAAGATACTCTATCATTTCTCGTTCTTCGCAAATTTAAAATCCCAAATAATGAGATCCGCGAATGCTTAGCCGATAATCATTTTTAAAGATTATATTGGTTAAGGGAGACAGGCTAGGGCTCAACACGCCCGGATCAAGTCAAAATTTTTATTCTTACTCTTACCTAGTAGGAAAGTCAAACACGGTGTCAAAACTTATTATATTTTTGCACAATTTTTCACTTTTTCTCATTTTTTTGTACTTTTCACTTCATTTTCATACATATTTGATGCGTGGTTTTGCAACCTTACAACAGGTTTTACCTCTCGAGGGATCTCAGAAGGCTTACAACCCCACCAGGTAGTGTACCTGACCGATGTAGTATAGTGAAGTGGTAAGTACGGGGGATTGATCGTTCAACTCAAAGAATAGTGTTCGTTAGGATTGAAATTTATCTACTAGGTTTAGAGATGAGGGATAATTCTTTTTGTATTTTTATGGTTTATGGAAAGAAAGTAAAGATCTCGGGTTTTGGAAGAAGGGGCGGAATTATTTGCTAATAAACTAACCCAAAAGCTACTACTTAAACTATTGTGTAGGAAAGTAAACTAGGGTTCTACAAGGGAAGTGAAGCATGTCTACCTATGAATTATTACTCCTTGCTAGCTATCAAATTCTACCTATTGACTGTAAACCTTGTTTTAATTGACGGGTGTATTCCTAATAACTCATGGAGTGGCATACATATCTCTCCAATTCTACGAGCTCTTATCTCCTCCTATGCCATGCACTACATAACCATAGTGATTTTAAACAGTGGCTCACGCGTTAAATACTACCTTAATAGCCTAGTATGCCTCGACTACATGTTTCTTAAGACGTTCAAGCACGTTACCATAAAGGAGGTTGGCCAGTTTTCTTAAGCCTAACATCGATGGAACATTCAATCAAAACAAGAATAAATAGGAAACAAGAATTATAAACTAAACCAACTAGATCTATTGAAGTTGTCACGCCTTAATTGATGGAGTTAGACACACACATCAACAAGCCCTCATTGATGAAGATAGACACAAACATCAATAAGAAATCAATAAGATCAAATTGATTATATACAAGTTTCACACAATCATAAGTAGACACTAGGTGATTTAGCCAAACATAATCAATGAAGAACAAGCAACAATAATAATGGAAGACATAATTAAGATAGAATCAACACACCAATACAAGATGTTTATGGAGTGATTAAGAACCTCTAAGTTGCTAGAAAAACACCTACCCTAACCCTAGAATCGGACTTAGGGTTTGGGGCTTACAAAAAGTGAAGTTATAATGTTATATTTATAGGCTGATTTTCTGTCGGCAAAGGGTGACGGCGTCAGCTCTAACACCTGACGGCGTCAGCTCGTCGTTTTCACCAAATCGAAGATTTTTTCGTCCTCTTCGCGTGGGCTTTTGAATCACCCAAATCCGAGTTCGTATGAAGATTTTATGGCCAAAACAGTAACAGCTACTCCGCGTGCAAGTTGTGATTGTCTTGTTCAACTTGTGATGGTTCCACTTTGGTTTCTTCTCGTGCAAGCCTCCTTTCTGACGTCGTCACTCTATATCATCTGACGCCGTCAGGTTGAATCCTGACGCCGTCACCTTCAAAAGTCTTCTGGGACGTCTCTTGTTAACTTAACACCTGACGGCCTACACCTTGTAACACCTGACGGCGTCAGGTGTAAATGTCCAAAATCTTTCTGGCCCGTTATTTGTAAAATAGTTTCACTCTTTTGTCATCGTTGGCTGAAGGCGTCACCTTGTGACTCTGACGCCGTCAGGTGTAAATTCTTCTTCTTTTGAGACTTTGTCGTTTTCTTCACTTTTATGCTCCAAAAACGTCCAAATATGCATGTTTTCCAGAATTCTTCTCAAAAGTACCTAAAATGACAAAAGGGACGATTTAGGGCAATATTTGATCAAATAAATACGATTTAGGGCACCGTAACACTTTTCGTCTTATCAAATATCTCTACACCTGGGATTTGCTTGTCCTCAAGCAAATGAGCTTTTCCACCAATCAAAATATAAGTTAGGGGTCATTTAACATGAATATAAAAGTAATTACAACAAATGATCATTCCACCTTAGTCAGAATAAGCACGGAAATTATACACTAGCACCTCACATTAAGTGTTTAGATACTCTCATCTCTCGGGTGTTGAAAATTTATATATCATAATTGGGAATTGAGAAATATCACTCATTACGTGTCATAGAAAATAGATTACCATAGGCTTGGTTAAGGATCACGCCTCCACCACTTTTGGCGTAAGCACCTAGGATAAACTATCAAAGAGGTCTTTACAAAAGGTTATAATGTTAGGTGTAGGGTATGGAAAACACGGTTTTGTTGGATAAAGGATAGTTTACTGGTGGCAAGTCAATCGTCTTGGTCAATTACATGTACAATGAGGCGTTGCTAAGCCAAGACTCGACTCAACATAAACTACTACGACTCTCTTTTTGTATTTTTCCAAGACACTATTTCGACTTAGACAATAAAATAAAAGAAGCGGATGGTAGCCCGTATGTTTTTTCTACCTTCCTTTTTCACATTTTTTTTGTATTTTTCCTTATTTTTTCGATTTTTTTTTTTTTTTGCATACACTTTTACTCTACCATCCAAAATAATACATCAAAGGGAGCTCGTTTCCTCCCTACACTTGAACTTTTACATACTTTACACATAACTATTCTAATGACTCGCATCAAGAAAATCAAGACACTTGGAGTACTTTTAAAATATTTAGCACATATGGGGGTAGTAATGTTGCTCTTCCCCATTACTTCATTACACTAGTACTTTACCCATGAGTCCCAATCGTCCCAAAACAATATGTACAAGGATATGCCTCGACTTAGCAACCAGGTAATCGACTAGATAATTAACAAAAGGTTTAACAAATGTTGTCACAATAATGCACTAAAGGTGAGTGCATATAAGGTAGGCTAAGGCGATTTGGGTTTACATTTAAGTGGGGTGTAACAAATTCTCACTTTGAGTAAGATGCTCAAAGGTTGAAACGAAAAGATAGGCTCTTAGGGGTGTACTAGGGGTATCGTGTACCAAAAATGGGTACAACGCAAAGGGTGTGGGAGAATTACTTGACCAATGAAGCCAATGTAATTATAACAAAAACACGGGTGTAAAACAAAGGGTTAATCCTAATGCCTCTTATCACGTAGTCAATCCTAACCACACGAATGTAGTCTCACTTGTGGTCTCGGTATGCATCACAAACGCAAGTTCTAGAATCTATAAACTACCGGTACACTCATAAGCACCAACAATGAATGCTTTTTCCTAAATATCTAAAGGCGAACCTCACATATTTGGGGTGGAAATTTTTGAGTGGTGTGGTTTTTGTGCTAGTCATACAATTCCCTATCCATGAGACGCTTATTAAAACCAAAGTTTCACTCCTATATGTTGTAAAAAATTTTCAATTTAGTGCTAAAATTACCCTAACCAATATTTCTCTTGGCTTTATTACACATTCACTATTAAACAAAACAAAAATCAAGCGAAGTTGTAATTTCTAAGTCATCCTAATTTACCCTCCCTACACTTATACCGAACATTGTCCCCAATGTTCTAAATAAAAGATGTAAAAGTAAAATAAATGAGAATGAAAGAAACTAATACTCCCCTGATTCGCTCGGTATGGATGATGTGATAATATGGTTGAATCTCCCTCCAAGAGAATGAACATGATAAGCTTCACTCTAGAAATATAATCATCCTCTTGATGTGTTGCACGTACATCTTCTTTTCCAATATAACCTGTAATCATCAAACCCAAAAACCAAAGCATCAAACCGAACAAAGAAAAACCACAACTAGATGAAATTCCAGACTTAGAAATAAAAACAAAACAAAACAATAAAAGGATAGGATACTTGTGGAATTAATTACAAATAGGAACTCATAAAACATACCCACAAGTATTGACACACAAACAAGATAGAATATATGCTAATCATGAATTGTGAATTTTTCACGTTCGAATTTCGTTCTTTTTAACAAAATATAAATTTCCCTACACTTATCTTTTTGTGAAATACCTTTATATGCAATTAAGACGAGGTTAAAAACAATATAAAGCATTTTCACAAATTATTCGAAACATGAAAATTAAACAATTATGATTAAGCATATATGACACAAACAAACAAATAAAATAAAAACATCAAACAATTAAAAACATGTGTTGCCTCCCAAGAAGCGCTTGTTTTTGTTCGAGTCACGAGCCTGACTCTACCCTTATTTAACGGAAATAGGGGAGGTTTTCCCTACACTTAGGATTAAGTATGGGTGTAAGTAGCGATACACACTCTTAGAGTGTGAATATGCCACGTGAGGTGAAGGGGGTGAGTGAATAGCTTCCTTCATCCTAAAACTACCCGGATAATATTGGTTGATGGGTGGGTCGGTTCCTCTTTTGTCTCCTAGATGTAAATCTAAGGATGGAAAGTTGAGTAAAGATTGAGGTTCCGGTTCATCAACACTAGGAAATTCCCTAGAACTAAGAGTAAGGTCATCACAAAAAGTCTTCAAACCTATATCCTCTAGTTGTGCATGGTCCAAGGGTTCCACCTCCATCGGGGTTCCTAAAGTCTCTTCTACTTCTTCCGGGTAAGTCACGGGCAGTGTGGGTGCCTCAAATGATGGTAGGATTTTTGGGGTATTTAGCGGGCTTACAAGATCATCAATGTGTTCATCCTGTATTATGGTTGTGCCTAACCATGACATGCAGCTAGGTGGCTCAACTATACCCTCATCCTCCTTTGTATCTAGATTACCTATGTGTTTTTTTTGTACTACGATGTTAGGTGACATCCACTTAGGCATCTCGATATTAGCGTATCCATCCCCAAATAAACTTGTTTCATGACCCTTGAAATTTGTGGTCCATTGACTTGCACTAACGTTCGTTGGGTTGTCTACTCTATAGTAATATTGGGCACACTCTTCTATGGCATCCCATGCTTCTTTAGCATTTAATTCCCTAAGGTCCCAATTGGCGAAATCCTCAATGCACCTTTGGTCACATTGGTCGACACGACAGTAAAAGATTTGGGTTAGGGATGCTAAATCGAAGCTATGATGAGGGACTATTCGGAGTAAATTTTTAAAACAAGTCCATGCATCATATATGGGTTCATCTTGATATTGGTTGAACATCAAGATGTCATTAGGGGTGGATGGGTTTCGTGGTCGGTAGTATGGTGGATTCGCGTACTCCATAATGGTGAACGGAACAGTCAATGGGAAGGTTTCTACGAACAAAGACACAAAGAAAAGATAGACTACGGGAACTAATAAAAAGAAAATAAAAATCTCACTAGATAGGAATCTAATGAGTAGACCCAATAAAATAAAATTTCAACCAAAGCAATAACTACTCCCCGGGCTGCGGCGCCAAAAACTTGATGCGTGGTTTTGCAACCTTACAACAGGTTTTACCTCTCGAGGGATCTCAAGAGGCTTACAACCCCACCAGGTAGTGTACCTGACCGATGTAGTATAGTGAAGTGGTAAGTACGGGGGACTGATCGTTCAACTCAAAGAATAGTGTTCGTTAGGATTGAAATTTATCTACTAGGTTTAGAGATGAGGGATAATTCTTTTTGTATTTTTATGTTTTATGGAAAGCAAGTAAAGATCTCGGGTTTTGGAAGAAGGGGCGGAATTAGTTGCTAATCAACTAACCCAAAAACTAATACTTAAACTATTGTGTAGGAAAGTAAACTAGGGTTCTACAAGGGAAGTGAAGCATATCTACCTATGATGTATTACTCCTTGCTAGCTATCAAATTCTACCTATTGACTGTAAACCTTGTTTTAATTGACGGGTGTATTCCTAATAACTCATGGAGTGGCATACATATCTCTCCAATTCTATGAGCTCTTATCTCCTCCTATGTCATGCACTACATAACCATAGGGATTGTAAACAGTGGCTCATGCGTTAAATACTACCTTAATAGCCTAGTATGCCTCGACTACATGTTTCTTAAGACGTTCAAGCACGTTACCATAAAGGAGGTTGGCCAGTTTTCTTAAGCCTAACATCGATGGAACATTCAATCAAAACAAGAATCAATAGGAAACAAGAATTATAAACTAAACCAACTAGATCTATTGAAGTTGTCACGCCTTAATTGATGGAGTTAGACACACACATCAACAAGCCCTCATTGATGAAGATAGACACAAACATCAACAAGAAATCAATAAGATCTAATTGATTATATACAAGTTTCACACAATCATAAGTAGACACTAGGTGATTTAGCCAAACATAATCAATGAAGAACAAGCAACAATTATAATGGAAGACATAATTAAGATAGAATCAACACACCAATACAAGATGTTTATGGAGTGATTAAGACCCTCTAAGTTGCTGGAAAAACACCTACCCTAACCCTAGAATCGGACATAGGGTTTGGGGCTTACAAAAAGTGAAGTTATAATGTTATATTTATAGGCTGATTTTCTGTCAGCAAAGGATGACGGCGTCAGCTCTTCGTTTTCACCAAATCTAAGATTTTTTCGTCCTCTTCGCGTGGGCTTTTGAATCACCCAAATCCGAGTTCGTATGAAGATTTTATGGCCAAAACAGTAACAGCTACTCCGCGCGCAAGTTGTGATTGTCTTGTTTAACTTGTGATGGTTCCACTTTGGTTTCTTCTCATGCAAGCCTTCTTTCTGACGTCGTCACTCTATATCATCTGACGCCGTCAGGTTGAATTCTGACGCCGTCACCTTCAAAGGTCTTCTGGGACGTCTCTTGTTAACTTAACACCTGACGGCCTACACCTTGTAACACCTGACGCCGTCAGGCGTAAATGTCCAAAATCTTTCTGGCCCGTCATTTGTAAAATAGTTTCACTCTTTTGTCATCGTTGGCTGACGGCGTCACCTTGTGACTCGAACGCCGTCAGGTGTAAATTCTTCTTCTTTTGAGACTTTGTCGTTTTCTTCACTTTTATGCTCCAAAAACGTCCAAATATGCATGTTTTCCAGAATTCTTCTCAAAAGTACCTAAAATGACAAAATGAACGATTTAGGGCAATGTTTGATCAAATAAATACGATTTAGGGCTTAAATGACCCCTTAAAACCGTAACACTTTTCATCTTATCAATATTTTTTCAAAATTTTTCAATTTCTGCAATTTTTTCATTTTCTAGGAAAAACGGGGTTGCGAGAGTAAACGATTAAATGAAAGTGCAAGTCAAATCAAATCGAAGATTCACCCCCCCTAGACTAAAGATAAAAATTGTCCTCAATGTTTCAAAGGTAAGGGTAATCCTAACAAAAATCTAGGGCCGTTTATTAATTATGCCAAAAGATAAACGTTAGTCGATAAGATTATAGGATATCATGGATGAGCAACGAAGGATGAGACTCGAGTTGAGACAAAACAACGAGCACGAGAGTCTTCAAGCTTCGGGCGAATCCTGGACATAAACATCAACAAGCACAAAACACGAGAAATGGAAGAGGTCGCCCTTCTCACGTCACATTAAAAAGAAATAAGAAAGAAAATAGAAAGGATAAGCATGGGGTGCCTCCCACGAAGTGCTTGTTTATTATCGAGTCGTGTAGCTTAGACTCGCCCCGAATTTAATCGTCCTTGGGGGAGCAAGTGAAACGGACACCCAGCAAGATGAACGGAGATGCCAGGGTCAAAGATGGTATCCTCACTCCCGACGGAGTGAAGGATAGGAAAATTCACATCGAATGTGATGAATGGGAGAAAAATTTTGATAACAATTAAGATTAATTCACCGTTTTTAAAAACACATTTTTCAAATTCTTTATTTTGGATTTCATCATTAAAGCTCATTTGTTTATTACCAAAAATCTCGGAAGGGAGGGATGGGATTATGTCGTCAATAAGTACGTCTCCCCCAGACTAAAATCTTTCTTAAGATCAAAATAGAAAGAATCATACTCCGGAGGAGATATAATGGGATCGAGTTCACCGGCGAACTCCTCAAGACAAGAAGAAGAATCAATAGACAGAAGATCGGATTCAAGATCAGAAGTATCGTCATCATCCCCCGGTGGGATGGAATCAACGTGAGAAAGTTCATCGGCGAACTCCTCGATAAGGGGATCACTCTTATGATGTAAACTTGTAAGCTCTGGTTCCATGTCGAATTCATCACTATCCTTATTCTGAAAATCAAAGATCGGATTATCTGATGTAAGAGTAAATTCAAAATCGAAATCGAACAAAGGATTGGTGATATTTTTTTTGAATACTTTTGAATCGAAAGGTGTCTCAGATACCCTTGGGATTGGAACAAGGTCATCAATTTTCTCAAGAGGATTGATTTCGACTTCCTCGTCCCCCATTGACAAGGCATCGGATTCCTTAACGAGTGAATCGATCTTAGGATTAACTTCTTCTGACGACTCGTCATCATCACTCTCACTATCATCGGAGTATGAATATTTACTGGTGAAAGGAAGACCTGGTCCTGGCTGAGATAGATAATCGTGACTAATATAATTGACTTGCTTGCCAAGTACCTCAATTTATGGATTCAATACGGAAACTTTCTCGGAATAATGATCAATCATCTCAGTAGTAGAGTCATAATGAACGTCAGCATCCCACTGATAATGATGAAGGGTCATGTTTTCAATTAAGTCGTAAACTTCTTGAGGAGTCTTCCGCATGAAATTTCCGCCGGCTGCCAACATAATTTTGTCTCGATCATTCGGAGTTATGCCATTATAAAAGGTTAAGATTTGATCAAGAAGCAAAATTTTATGGTCTGGACATTTCCTTAACAACGATTTGAACCTCTCCCAAGCTTCGAATACCGATTCCATAGGAAATTGTCGGAAATTGAGAATGTCTCTCCGAAGCTGCACCATTTTAGATCGTGGAAAGTATTTTGAGAGAAACTTGACGAACATCTCTTCCCATGATTGAATTGAGTGGGTTTTAAAAACGTAAAACCAATTTTCAGCATCGAGGGATAAAGAGAACGGGAAGAGATTCAAACGTATGCTATCAAGAGAAACTCCATTTTGTTTTATGGATTGAGTGATGGATAAGAATTTGTTTAAGTGTTCATTTGCATCCTCATCTCGAAATCCGTGAAATTGGCAATTTTGTCGGATCAGTCGAACCATATAATTTTTCAAAGTGAAATCGGTTCCCGGAACTAATGACGGAATAATCGGTCCTCCTCTACCGACTAATGTAGGACGATAGAAATCCTCCATGGTCCGAGGATCATGGGGATGAGACGGTGGAAAATCGAACATGGTAAAGAATTAAACATCGAGAGGTTAAAGAAGATAAGAATTATCGATCAAGAGGATAAGAAGATAAGAATTAAACACATAAGATGATAACGAAGATTATTTTTGGGTTTTTGTAAAAGAAAGGAAAACAAAAGAATGAAGTTTAAAACAAATTTTGAAAACGAAAATATTTTTGGGTTTTTGTAAACGAAAGGAAAAAGTAGAATGAAAATGTTAAAACAAATGAAGAAATAAAACCAAATTTTAAAAGAAAAACAAATTTGGAAAAGAAAATATTTTTGGATTTTTT
>LBNU01011742.1:54006-81948 GCA_014162995.1 Artemisia annua | reverse complement strand
ATGACGGAATAATCGGTCCTCCTCTACCGACTAACGTAGGACGATAGAAATCCTCCATGGTCCGAGGATCATGGGGATGAGACGGTGGAAAATCGAACATGGTAAAGAATTAAACGTCGAGAGGTTAAAGAAGATAAGAATTATCGATCAAGAGGATAAGAAGATAAGAATTAAACACATAAGATGATAACGAAGATTATTTTTGGGTTTTTGTAAAAGAAAGGAAAACAAAAGAATGAAGTTTAAAACAAATTTTGAAAACGAAAATATTTTTGGGTTTTTGTAAACGAAAGGAAAAAGTAGAATGAAAATGTTAAAACAAATGAAGAAATAAAACCAAATTTTAAAAGAAAAACAAATTTGGAAAAGAAAATATTTTTGGATTTTTTTTAATTTTGAAAATATTTACAAAAGCGATAACTTCACGAGGAAGGGTCTTCAAAACACAAATCGACGATCGGGATTCAACAACTCACTTCAAACCCTCCCCGGCAACGGCGCCATTTTGATAAAGTCGTTTTAGTACGGTTAAGTATATTTCCAAAGATATACTCGCGAAAGTATTTCCCCGGGTCGTGTCCCAACGAAGGTGTGAATGGAATCGTGATTCAATTGTGTGATTCGTGTCGTGAATGGATAAAAATGAGAAATGATTGGATTTCTAAGCTAAGAATTATGAAATATAAACTAAAAGCAAGAAAACAAGCACTTATGACAATAATGATAAGCACACGAAAGCTAAAACGTAACGAAAACTTAAAAATGCGATCTAAATAGGAAATAAACGCACCTAAAAGGCAAAACTAAGGAGAAAGGCACCTAAAAAGGCAAATCTACTTTCTAAAAGCCCTAAACACTTAAAAATAATTTTAGGAAAAAGAAAAATATGTTTTTGAATTTTCTTTTATTTATTATTACTTAAAAACTATTTAAAAGGGAAAATTAAAGAAAAATAGCAAACTCTTTTTATTTTTATTTTTATTTTGTTTTTCTTATAAAAACTTGAAAAGCAACTAAGTTTAAGTACTTCTTGCAAACAACTTTTTATGAAATCTACTAATAAGCATAGACTAAGCATAAAGGGAAAAGAGTTTGCAAAATGCAACTAGTAAACTTAATGCTAACCGCTAGTACACACAAGCTTCTAAAAGCTTGCGTATAACTACTTATAAGCTTCTAATTCCTAAATGCAATAAAAGAAACTAATCTAATCCCTAAACAGCAGGTCCTAATAAGATAATAGGTTAAAAACTCAAAATAAACTAAAGGGTAAAACTAAAATCAAACAAGCCTAAGTGGGCAATTTCGAGCTAGTGCACAAGCTCACAAACTAAAAGCTAATATCTAAAATTGATGAAACCATAAAGATAAGCTAGCAAAGAATATATAAACCAAATCTCAGATAAAAGGGAGCTTGTAAGAGCTTGTGGCAGCAGCTTATGTGAAGGCTAGTTGCCAATGGCAAAACTGTAAATAAAAAAATAGCCCTAAGGGTGCAAGATCAAGCTTGTGAAAAGCTAAGAGAAAAAATTAAAATAAATAAATGAAAAATACCAGCAACTACATTACCAACCAAATATTAATCGTACCAATTTGTAGATCATGTGGATTAAAAACAAAGAAATTAAAATTCAAAATAAAACTGGCTGTGTAGGTGTTTTTTGACAGCAAAACAGTGGCCAATATGGGTCAAAATGGGTGCATAATGAGTAAAACTAAGTTGGGTACCTAATGGTTATGTACCAGGAACTTAAAACAAGTATATAGATCTAATAAGGGCAATCAAAACTTAAGCAAATACACCTAAATCCTATGGTATCAATCCTAGGCTGAGATAGGAGATACTAGCAGTTGTAACTAAAAAGAAATGGTAAAAGTGGAAGTTTTGACTTATAACGTCTAAGACCAGAAATCAAACATATGCATAACTCTATTTAGAACCTATTTCAAATGAAACTAACAACTTTATGGGCCTAAATCTAATCATCTTCTAAACTTATTAATGAAAACAGTTGATAAAGAAAACTTTTGAAAACAATATCAAAATCTTAAAAACTAAATGAAAAGGTAGATTTTTGCTTGAAACTTACTGGAAACACTAAATTGCAGCTGATTGAACTTAAGAAAATGGGTAAAAACAGTTTTTTTTTAGAAAACTACCCTTAACCCAAACACCCCTTTAAGTTAGAAAATGATATTGTTTTCACTACAAATCTTAGATCTAAACCACTAACTTCCACAACTATGATTTAGTCAAGTCACTAATTACTACTGAGCATTAAATCAACAACAACCCATCACTGAAACACTTAAACATTTAGATTTGCAGATTCAATACATTCACCACAGTCAACTTCCAATACCAAAGTAACTAATACCAAATCAATAAAACAAGCTCAAATAATGATCACTAATACTCAGTAAGCACAAATCAAGTACTAATCAGCAAATTACCAACAAATAATAAAACTAACAGATCAAATAATGAGATGCTAAGGAAGATGAAAAAATTGGAACTCACTTAACCACAAGGCCTCACAAAGTGAGGTGATATTCCATGCAGCCTATCTTTAATAGGCTTAGAACAGTAATGAACACCAATGAAACACCACAAACTATCTCTGAATCAAATTGAAACCAGGTTGACTTTCGTTGACTTTTGGAACTTTTTGCTTAGAAATTAATTTACAGCATTTAAAACTAACTTAAAGCTAGGAAAAGGTTTAGAAGAGTATATAAATTCAGCAACGAAAACTAAAGAACATTATTAAACCATAAAGGGAATTTTAACACTAAAACTGAAATTTCATTAAACTTTAAAATTGGATTACAATGAAAATTAACTGAAATTAAAACATTTATGAAAACTAAGCTAAAACTACTCCTATTCTAAACCCTAAAAATCTAACCCCCTAAATCTGAGATGAGGATGAGCTTATATAGCACTGGTGAAGAAGTTCCTAGAATCCCATGTCAGCAATCCGAGGGGAGGTTGTGTTACTTTGAGTCCCATATCCACCCTTGATCAGCCTTGGTCACCAATCTTTGTATCTCAACCGTAGGATCCAATTTTGTGATGTGATGGATCCTGTGAGTGCTTCTCTATTGATCCACGTGTGCCTTTGAAGCTTCTTGACATTCTCTGACACTTTCTAGAACATCAATCATTGTGTAATTATGGTTTAACCGGGGTAATTGTGGGTGTGGTGAATTTAGGGTTCTTCGGTGAATAGTAAAACTGGGGATTTTGGGGGTAAAAAGGGCGGGGGTAATTTTATATATTTGTTTGACCCGTTTTTTTTTATTATTTTGACCAAGGGAGATGGTTGGGCCGGGTTTATGTTTAAGGGAGTTGGGTGTAAGTTGTTATAAGGGTGAATTGGGCCAGGGGTGTTTATGTTGGGTATTGGATTGGCAGGTTTTGGTTTTTTGGGTTATAATAAGGATATAAATAATACTAGTTTAGGTTAAATATTTCCAAGGCCATTTTTGCCAATGTGTAAAATCAAGAGACCATTTGTGCCGACTTTGTAAAGTGCTTCCAAGGACTTTAGATGACAACTTGAGCATATTTGAGATCACTTTTGGTAAAATTCTCCCCGGCTTCGACTTTTTATACCCTTCCCATTTCTCGTGCTCGTTTTGTCGGTTTTTTAGCTTGTTTTTGTCCAATTCTTTCATATTCGTACCTGCACATTCAAAAACGCAAAAACACATATATCTTTGGCAATTGTTAGCGTTTATAGTCTATTTGGGTTGGTTTTTTGCAACGAAAAGGTATGTGAATTAACACATACCAGCACCCCTCAACATAGTTCTCTTGAGCCATGGATCTATACTCAACTTTACCAAAAATCTTTGTTATGAGTTTAGATTTTTTGGAAAAGAAGTTTTTGACTTAAAACGACTTCTCGGGAAGGTTTTAACGCTCAAAAACTTGAGTATTCTGCTCTGATACCAATTGTAGAACCGTGGGGGGTGAATACGGTCTTTTCGGCTTCTTTAAAGTTTATTAACTTTAAGCCTCAAAGATCACCAAGTGGTTATACAACAATAATCACATCCACAAACACAGACAAAGTAAATAAAGCATGTAAAGAGACACCACAATATATACTGGTTCGGGATGGGGGTTTATACAATCCGTACGTCCAGTTGCGAATCCACAACACCGATACTATTACTCTAGTATAATCTTTTCGATGGATTACAAACTGTTACAACTTCACTCCACCGATATGCACAAAGAGCAGTGCTCACAAAGAAGAGCTGCTCACCAACGGTATTCCGCCCTCGGAAACCACCCAAAAGAATCTCGCGATACGACTTCACCTAAGTGTCACCAAGACCACTACCACGACTTCCCACCGGAAGGATCAAACCCTAACTAGATCCCCAATGATCTAGGTTTGGTCACCAAGACACAAGACTTTCCTTTCAAATAATTGAATTAATAGAATAATGTTTCTTTGAACCAAGCCCTAACCTAACCTAGTGACTCGATTCTAATAGAAAGGGTATAAGAAAGAAGACCCTCGACACAATCACAAGAGTGGATTAAGTTCTTGAGATTCTTCCCTTGAAAGGAGATGTGTTCTTTCAAAGATGTTAGTGTCTTTAACAAAGAACACAAGATAGAATTAGAGGATAAGAGAGAAAGAATATAGAAAGAAAGAATAATGGCAAGGGGTGAGGAATACAAGAGGCAAGGGGTATTTATAGGCCAAGACCCAAAGTTGAAAAAAATTTATCAAGGCCGGCGCGTCACCCACGCGTCAACGTGTGGGCAGCGCGCCAGGACTCTGTCATAAGTTTCCCGAAACTTGGGTGTTGGTCCTTGGAAATACTTATCCTTGCTAAACCCCCAATTGTACTTCATACTAAACGTTAATATTAATCAATCTAAGGTTTACCAACTCAAATAGCCAATTTAGAAAATGTTTTGTGAATTGTTTATGAGAAAACCAAATACCAAGGGTAGAAGAGTAGAAAGGGTAATTTGGTAGGGGTAGAAAAGGTATTCCTCACATGGCATAATAAGGAAGAGAATATGCCATGGGATATTCCTCACTAAGGAAGAGTGAGAGAGGTTAGGTTAAGAAGCAACCATGGTTAGGTTAGAAGAGTGTGTAGAGAATAAACCATTGTTAGGTTAAAGAATATATCCAAGGGAATATTCCATCGTTGGTGTGGTTAAAAGTTAACCAAGGTTAAGTGTAGAGAACTAACCATAGTTGGGTTAGGAGAACCATTGTTGGGTTAAAAAAAGAATACCCAAAGGAATATTCCTTTCTTGGAGAGAAAGTGTGGATGTTGGTGAGTTGTAAAGACGGGATGTGAAAGGGTGTAAGGAATATAAGAAATGGATTGTGTGTGTGTAAGGGAATATGTAAGTATGGATGTGATGGGGAGCCTTGTGTGTGTAGAAGGTGAAATGGTTGTGAGTAGTGTGTGTAATTTGAAAATAAAGTTATTGGGAGTGTTGAGAATATGTTGTATAAGGATGGGATGTGTATAGGTGTGAGTTGTATGTATAAGAGATGTGTAAGTGTGTGTGAAGAGAGGTATGTGAGTGAAGTGTGTGTATTTTGAAAATAAACGTGTGTGTAGAAAAGAGTGTATGTGTAAGGATGTATGTATGTGTGTATAAGAAAGTGTATGGGAAGTTGGTAAAGTGAGGGAATATTGTGTGGGAGTTTGTGTGGAGACAAAGGTACACTTTGTAAGGAGGGTGTAAGGGAATATGTAAGAGGATGTTGGGGAAGGTTTTTTTTGGGAAGGATTGTGAGAGTTTTGGTATAGTTGACTTTTGTAAATATGAGATTAAACAAAGATTAAGAAATAATCAAATTGTCATTAAGAAGAAAAAGGTTTAGACAATTAAGATTATAAGTTGAGAAAATCATAGGTTACTTATAAGTTCAAGTAACACAACGTCGAGAATCCATATTTTCATAACTCGTGACTTTCCACGACTCGTCGTACTCAACTAACACCTTGGTTTAAACAAGTTAAATGCTTTGCCTTGATGTAAAGCATAACCCAAGTGGGAAAGGATGCGTTTACGCAAAGTGACCTTTGACTTAGTTTGACCAATAAGGGAGTAAATCCGTTACGTGATTAGAGAAGACGTAAGCACGGGATATGAGCATATGGATGATTTCACATGATGTTACGTGAAATATATAAGTTCCCTAAGTTTAGAAAAGCCTTGGCTAGAGGCGAGAGTTAGAAAACATGAGTTGGTGTTTTCCCGTAAACGGGTACTTTAAAAGTTGGATCTCTCTAATCCTAAAACTCGTTTCGAGTGTTCTCAATCAAGCACATAACATATTCATACATGTATTGAAAGATCCACATTTGTCGGGTAAGGGGAAAGCCGACTTTCAAAATTCGTCCCGACATTCACAGAACCCTGGTGCGTCGCCCACGCGTTGACGCTTGGGTGGCGCGTCAGCAGCAGATGTGAATGTTGGGGAATTTTGGCTAACGTTTGTTATTTTATGTGTTTCGATGGTTTACTTGTCATCATTAAAACATTAGGAGATCTTGATCATGTTGCCTCAACAGAATAGAACAATACGGTTGGGTATGGATAATAGTTGGGATAAAAATTGGTGTGAAATAAAAAATTACAAAACAAATAGATTAAGTCCTAATGTGTGGTTAATCACTTCCCAACCATCCCATGAGTAAAACTCATATCATTGAATAACTCACGCTTTTGACTTATGTAACTCATGCTTTAGGTAGACACGAATTATACTCAATAAAATCTTAAACAAAGAACAAACCTTGGCTGGCGTTCTCATAATAGCCAACTCCCTTTCAATCCATAAATATATTACAACAACAAATAGTGGAGATATCATCCACTTGAGACAAAACTTTACAATAGTCGGTTTACTAACTTCCAACTTTCTTCTTTCTTTTTCTTTACTAATTTTTTCGATTTTTTTTTAAACTAACATAGATGTGTAAAATTTCACAACTTTACTGTCACAATTTTTCGGATAATAATTCTTTACTTTTCAAAACTTCAGATATAAAAGTATTAGTGAAAGTAGTAAACTGATGTGCTGCGTGTCACGTTGTAGTATATTGGTTATGCCTATTCAAATTTTGAATTTATATTTTGCCGGCTTATCCTATAACGCACACACTAACGGGCAGTGTACCCGATCAATATGTAGATAATGGTAAGCAAAATGTCGATCACTAAGAGTGGAACGTAATATCTAGTTAATCTAATTAGTATTTTAATATCCTAAGTTAGTTTTACAACCTAATCAAACGCAAGGGGGGTTTAGTCTGAGAGACTAGCACAGTTTGGTAGATTTAACAGTAAAAGTAAAACTAATGAGAACAAATCAGAGAATAGAAAACACGTATACGGATAGATAATAGATACAGATAAAAGGCCTGTCCTATGGTTAAGTAGCTTGTCACTTGTTTTATTGCTAGTTTAATATGATGAGTATCGTAATCTTAATTGTCTCGTTGGATCCTAAATATAGGCAAGTAAACTCTTAATGATCAATTATGCCTATCCCACTTATCTAGACGCTAGTTAAATAGGCAAGGAGGGGGTATGGTAGCCCAAGCAAAACTCAGCTAGACACAGAGGTTATCAATGCACATATACAAGTCACCAAAAAAACATCATATAAACTTTAATCGATGGAAAAGCAATTATAAGGGGATCAGTATGTTGGCCACAAGCCCATCAATCCTGATGGATTAAAGCTTACTATTACAATAAAACAAAACTACTTAATGAATTATCCACATGCAGGACCTTCTTACTGCTCTAAGATATTCGTTTAGGGTGTGTCATGTGTTGCTTTTTTGTCTGAATTTGTCTCCTTATGGTTATGTTTCACACAAAATTTGTAGGTAATGAGGGTCTATTTATAGTTTATGTCTGAGGGTTCGATGCGGCGCATCAACTATTTAGGAGCCGCGCATTGAGGTAACTTCGTGTGGGGTCCAAGATTATTATATTCTGGAATGTTCGTACACCGTCTTCAGATGCGACGTATCTTGAATCATTATGCGGCGCATGTCCTTTAGTATCTTGGATTGTATTTGGTGAAGTCTTGATAGTGATACGCCATCAATAATGTGATGTGGCGTATCTTGAGTAGAACAAGCTGGATCTTCTTCGTTGGCCAAAGTTTCACATGTGGTGCATTCTTCAAAGTCAGGCAATGGTCTTCGAATTCATTTAAGTATGATTGTACGGCGCATCTGTCTAGATGATGCGGCGTATCTCCTTGATTTCAGTAGACTTTTCCATCTTGATTAATTTGCTCCATAATTCGTCCAAAATTGCCAAGTTTGAACTATTGCTTGTTATTTCCTGAAAATCACTAAAGTACACAATCAAGCACCAATTCTCATACTTAATAAAGTAAACAAGTCAATTAAATAGGATAAATGATGTCAATATAATGTACTTATTTGATGTCATCATAAATACACAAAAATAATAGTATACAATATGTACTTTCAGTCCAATTACATTGTGCAATTTCCCGACCTAACTAAAGATAATGAATTCCGCACACGAACACATGTTACGCAAGGAAACACACTTTGCCTAAGCAACTAACCACGGACTTTAATCTATAGGGTAGGCTAAGGTGTAAAGGTGTAACAAAACATAAAACATTGGTGTAAGAAACGAAAGGAATGGCTCTGAGGGTTTTTCTAGGGGTATCTTACTCTAAAAAGAGAGTAAACAAAAGGGTTTATACGTGGGTTAACTAACCAATGAATTTAGTTAATATCACATAACATATAGGCTATTTTGGGTGTAATCCTAGAAATTTACCAAGTTAGATAAGTCACTCCAATTATATCAATAATACTCATTAGGGTGGACTCAAATAGTATATAAGCCAAGTTCTAAAGTTTACAAGTCACCGACACACTAAAATGTTTGTGGAAAACGTTCACACAATTTTTGAAAATAAAGTTATGTATGCGGTTATGCAATTTAGACTAAACAAATACATGCTAAAATTTTTTAATTTTGATATATTAAGCATAGATTAAGCATATTTTTGAAAAGTTTAGGACAAGTAACGTTCTAATTCTCCATCCCGACACTTATGTTAAACAACGTCCTCGTTGTTTGTATCTAAAATTCAAAACGGGAAATTAAAAAGAATTAGAACGGAAAAACTCCCTTATATTTTCTCGGTATGATCCTCCATTATGCGTTTGCGAGCAATCCTAAAAATACCACCATTTTTAAATTCACACCTGAGTTTAAGAAAATCAAACTTGCACATAATTCATTATTAGTTAGAAAATAAAACCTAAAAACAAAAAAAAAAAAAAAAAAATTCATCAGGTCAGTCGATACGCCGCATCCATAGAAAGGGATGCGCCGTATCGAGCCTGGAATTAGTATGAATCAGAAAATAAGATGCGTCGCATCGTTAACCAGTGATGCGCCACATTAAATAAACTGACAGAAATTTTTAAAGACTAAAATAAAAATGCAGAAAAATAAAGATATATATGACCTGAGTAGTTGATATGCCGCATCTATAGAAGGAGATGCGCCGCATCAACTACACGTCTGAAAGACTCGACACAAAAAAAATAAAGATAAATCTGGTTGTCTCCCGCTGGGCACTTTTNCCCATTAACCTAGCTTGGAGGTCGAGGTCCATGCGTTCTCTTAATCCTAGCATATAAACATTTTTAATAATGCTCCTAACCGGCTTTTCACACTTATAGACTAGTTTGTCATCCCTTACGCTTAATTAAAATTATCTTTTAAAGACATCAATTTTAGCATGAACAGTAGACAAGAAAGGTCGTCCAAGGATTAAGGGAATCTTAATATCCTCAGGCATGTCTAGTATTATAAATTCTACGGGGAACACAAACTTCTCGATCCTAACAAGCACATTTTCAGAAATCCCCTCAGGTCGTTTTACCGTTTTATCCGCCAATTCAATAAGCAACTTAGTCGGTGCTAATTTTCCTAAGCCTAGGGTAGTGAACGTCTTAAAGGGCATAACACAAACACTAGCTCCTAAGTCAGCTAAGGCATTATTGAAAAACATATCATTGATAGAGCACGGTAAAGTAAAACTTCTTGGATCTCTTTCTTTGTGAGGCAAGGCATGTTGATCGGTTGCAGAGCACTCTTCTTTCATTGCCGCCTTAAACTCCTCTTCAATCATATACTTTTCTTTGAGCAATCTTCTCACGCTGATTGAAGAGTTAATAGAAATATTGGGGCTTCAGAGCACTACCATTCATCAATCTTCCAGGAAAAGGTATGTTGGGCAGGACTTCTTCAGTTGTGGTGATTGATTTGACATGATCCCTTGAATTTGTTTCAGTTGAGCCAGGTAGATTTTTGTATCCCCTTTCTTGAAGAACCTTGCTCATCTGACCGATTTTTTTTCCAATGCTTTGATCGAAGCTCCTTGATTTCTTGTAATATCATCTGTAGAAGCTCGGATTTCTTTGATCATAGCAGTGTTTTCTTCATGTCTTTTAGCTACATCAGCCATAATCTGCTTCAAAGTATCATCCAAAGTCTGTCTTCCTTTCTTGATAAGTAGGGTTTCCATTGTTCTTTTGATAGTAACCTGGAACACCTTCCCTAGATCTTCCTGAAGGTTGGAATGGTTGACCAAATTGTGTGTAATATGCTTCTTCAAGGGTTTCACTTCCATTCTTAGATGGACAATCTTTAGTGTAGTGAGGTCCTTCGCATCTTTCACAACCAACTTGGGCAACATAGACTTTTTCGTCTCTTTTCTTCATATCTCTACTAAGCTTATGCAATTGAGCTTGAATAGCAGCAACCCCGTCAAAATTAGTACTGCCCTTGGATCTAGAAGAGGTCCCATCGTGCCACTTCTGAGAATGATCAACAGCTTCTTAGATAGCTTTCCTAGCATTTACTGCATTCATCTGAGGTACAGCTCCCTTGGCATCCAAGATCTGTCTTGTAGGCACGTCCAATCCCTGATAAAACAATATTACCTCCTACATAGCGGTTAGATATGCTAAGGATATTCAATAATAAATCTTTAAACGTTTCCAAGCCTGATAGATAGTTTCATCAGGCTCTTGCTTGAAGTTATTGACATCCTCCATCTTTTTAGCGGTCTAGTAGGTGGACAATATCTTTTCAGGAATTTGCTTTTCAAGTCATCCCATGTTTTGATTGAACCAGCTGGTTCACTTTTTAGCCACTTGTTAGCAGCTCCTATAAGTGAAATAGGGAAAACACGAAGCATGAGTCGGTCAGCTGTAATTTTCTCAGTGGTAAATAAATCTGCAATTTCAATGATCTTCTCCACGTGTTCATTAGCATCTTCGTGTTCTGATCCACTGAAAGTATTATCTCTTAGCTCCTTGAGAAATTGACCCTTCAGCTCAAATTTGGAATCATCATCAAACTTAGGCCTAGCAACTCCCGAACCATAGTCCGTTCGGGTCTTGTTCGTGTACTCCTCTATGGTTGGGTCCGTCATCATTTCTGGTACTTCTTCTTCACTAACTTCTTACTGTTCAGAAAAATAATCAAGCTCAAATTCACTTGAAAGGTTAAGGTTTTTCATGTTGGAAAGCTTTTTAAGTGAATGAAAAGCTCGTTCAGGATCTTCGAAACGTTTGGTTAAGTTCTTAGTTGAACTTCTGGTCATGCACTTCCTGAAATCAACACAAAACCATCAGCATGATAGGTTTGATAAAGTAGAATATCAAAAAACTAACAACGAAAACGGAATACGAAAAATAAAAGTTGCTGATATCTTCAGACGATGCGCCGTATCCTTAGAATATGATGCGCCGTATCTAATTACGTTAAAAATAAATCAGACTTTTATTTAGAAAAACAATACGCTGCTTTGTTAATTTGAATGCGCCGTATGTTTAAACTTACCAAAAAGCAATTATATTTATAAAAATTAAGTGCGCCGTATAGGTAAAAGCTAATACGCCGTATCTTCGTTACTCTTCAAAATACAAGATTTTTTATTCATATTAAAATGCGCCGTATCGATGAAAATCGATGCGCCGCTTCTATTTAATAATTCGAAAACTGTTCTTTAATAAATAAACAAATACGCCGTATCTGTAAAACAGATGCGCCGTATTCTCGGTTAGGGTTTAAAAAGATTTCTGATTAAAAACAGAATACGTCGTATCTAGGGGATAGAGCGCCGTATTCGAATTATTAAACGCGCTGTATATAAAAAATTAAAACGCAATACGCCGCATCTAAATAAAAGATACGCCGTATCGTGTGTATCAGCAGAATACAGCGACAGCAGTTAATGCAGAAAATCAAAAGAAAAAACTAAAAACTACAAAAACAAGAAAAATAAACACACAAAACTGTAAATATGCAAATTAAACAATGAAGCAATCTAACTAATATACAACAAAGTTAGTGGTTAGAATCTAAAAACCTAAAAAAATAAAAAGTTAGAAAACCTAATTAAAATACTAACTAGATAAACAGATATAACAATTCACTCCCCGGCTGCGGTGCCAAAAACTTGATGCGTATTGTGTCACGTGTAGTATAGAGGTGATTTAGCCTATTCAAGTTTTAAATTTATATTTTTCCGATCTATCTTATAACACACACACTAAAGAGTAGTGTACCCGATCAGTATTTAGATAGTGGTAAGCAGAGTGTCGATCACTTAGAGTGGAACGTAATATCTAGTTAACCTAATCAGTATTTTAATATTCTAAGTTAGTTTTACAATCTAATCTAATGCAAGAGGGTGTTTAGTCTGAGAGACTAGCACAGTTTTGTAGATTTAACAGAAAAGTAAAACTAATGAAAACGAATCAGAGAATAGCAAACACGTACACGGATAGATAATAGATAAAGATAGAAGGCTTGTCCTATGGTTAAGTAGCTTGTCACTTGTTTTATTTCTAGTTTTATATGATGAGTATCGTAATCTTATCTGTCTCGTTGGATCTTAAGTATAGGCGAGTAAACCATTAATGATCACTTATGCCTATCTCATTTATCTAGAAACTAGTTAAGTAGGCGTGGAGGGGGTATGGCAGCCCGAGCAAAACACAACTAGGCACAGAGGTTATCAAAGCACACATAAAAAGAACCAAAAAAAACATCATATAAACTTTTAATCTATGGGAAAGCAATTTTAAGGGGAGCAGTATGGTGGCCACAAGCCCATCAATCCTGATGGATTAAAGTTTACTAATATAACAAAACAAAACTACTTAATGAATTATACACATGCAGAACCTTCTTACTGCTCTAAGATCTTCGTTTGGGGTGTGTCTTGTGTTNATTCTAAGTTAGTTTTACAATCTAATCTAATGCAAGAGGGTGTTTAGTCTGAGAGACTAGCACAGTTTTGTAGATTTAACAGAAAAGTAAAACTAATGAAAACGAATCAGAGAATAGCAAACACGTACACGGATAGATAATAGATAAAGATAGAAGGCTTGTCCTATGGTTAAGTAGCTTGTCACTTGTTTTATTTCTAGTTTTATATGATGAGTATCGTAATCTTATCTGTCTCGTTGGATCTTAAGTATAGGCGAGTAAACCATTAATGATCACTTATGCCTATCTCATTTATCTAGAAACTAGTTAAGTAGGCGTGGAGGGGGTATGGCAGCCCGAGCAAAACACAACTAGGCACAGAGGTTATCAAAGCACACATAAAAAGAACCAAAAAAAACATCATATAAACTTTTAATCTATGGGAAAGCAATTTTAAGGGGAGCAGTATGGTGGCCACAAGCCCATCAATCCTGATGGATTAAAGTTTACTAATATAACAAAACAAAACTACTTAATGAATTATACACATGCAGAACCTTCTTACTGCTCTAAGATCTTCGTTTGGGGTGTGTCTTGTGTTGCTTCTTCATCTGAATTCGTCTCCTTAGGGTTTGGTTGAACACAAAATTCGTAGGTAATGATGGTCTATTTATAGTTTTTGTCTGAGGGTTCGATGCGGCACATCAACTAAGTAGATGCGGCGCATTGAAGTAACTTCGTGTGGGGTCCAAGATTATTATATTTTGGAATCTTCGTACACCGTCTTCAGATGCAGCGTATCTTGAATCTTTATGCGGCGCATTTCCTTCAGCGTCTTGGATTGTATTTGGTGAATTCTTGATAGTAATATGCCGTATGTCTTGTGATGTGGCGTATCTGGAGTAGAACAAGTTGGATCTTCTTCGTTGACCAAAGTTTCATATGCGGCTCATGATAAAATCACATGCAGCGCATTTTTCAAAGTTAGACAATGGTCTTCGAATTTATTTAAGTATGATTGTACGGCGCATCTGTCTAGAATAATCCGGTGTATCTCCATGATTTCAGTAGACTTTTCCATCTTGATTAATTTGCTCCATAATTAGTCCAAATCTTCAAGTTTCACCAATTGCTTGTTATTTCCTAAGAATCAATAAAGTAAACAATCAAGAACCAATTCTCATAGATAATAAAGTAAAACAAGTCAATTAAATAGGATAAATGATGTCAATATAATGTACTTATTTGATGTCATCAGTAGTCCACCGAAAGGATTTTACTTAGTGAATAGTATCGGTGTCGTGGATTCGCAACTAGATGTACGGATGGTATAAACCCCCCATCCCGAACCAGTATATATCGTGGTGCCATTTACTCACTTTATATACTTTGGATTGTGTTTGTGTTATTGGTTGTTATTGTTTAAACCACTTGGTACTCTTCGAGGCTTAAAGTTTTTAAACGTCCAAAAAGCCTAAGAGACCGTATTCACCCCCTCTACAGTTCTACAATTGGTATCAGAGTGGTATATATATACTCAAGTTCTTGAGCATTGAAACCTTCCCGAGAAGTCATTTTAAGTTAAAAATTCTTTTCCAAAAATATAAAATCCTAATGAAAATTTTTGGTAAATTTGAGTACAGATCCATGGCCCAAGAGAACTATGTTGAGGGGTTTTCTATGCAAAGACCACCTTTGCTAGAGTGTAACAACCCACAAATTCTCATCACTATCATTGCCATTACAAATACCTATAGTAGGTATTTCACAGGTAAATTTTTGCTTTTTATGTGCATTTATTGCTTGCATGACTCTCTAGACTTGCCCACGTATCCTCACAAGCCAAATAACTCAACACTCACACCCTATAAACCTTGGTATGTTAAGCATAAGATCCCAACAACACCATAATAAGTAATTCACTAATCTAACACACTAAACTTATCACAAAACCATAACAAACCCTAAATAAACCCTAATTAGGTCTATGTGCTTACTAAACCCTATATGCTTAGTTAAACTAGTTTAAAAGTGTCCAAGGCTTAAGTATGAGTTACCTTAGGAACGTTAGGATACTTTAGGACCCCTAGACCTTAGTAAAACCCATTAGAAATTAGGTACAAGACCCTTAGGCACAAAACCATAACTAGGTTATAACTTCTCGAAAACTAGGTCAAATCTTTACCATAGACTACCATCACTTAGTACAAAACCCTTAGGACTTAGGATTAGTCACTAAACACTCTTAGGAACCTAACTTAGGCACTAAACCCTAGGCAAAACCCTAAACTCACTTTAGGTAAAACTAGGTTAGAACTAGACTTAAACCTTAAAACTAAGTACCTATAACATCTCAAACCATACAACCAAGCACCCTAGCACCTTACCCTAACCAACCTAGCACCCTAACACCTCTAAGCACCCATACAAGTAGGTGCGTCACCTACTTGTCACATACTTGGGTCTCAGTTTAGACTAAACACCCCTAAACCTCCCTAAAACTCCCTAAACCACTACAAACACCACTAAACCACCCCTATAAGCCCTAAGCTGCTTACAAACGCCTCTCCCCCACCGCCTTACCACCTTGTGGCCACCAAACAGCCACCAAGGCTCCTCGTCACCTACTTGTCACCCTAAACCCACCGTATGGCCATAAAACCTCCACACCATGCTACACCACCCTATAGAACACCACATCACCATCGTAGCTTCTCTTAGTCACCCTATAGCTCGTCCTAGTCACCTTCCCCCTCCTCGACACCTCCTACTTGCCTTACTTGCTCGCTACTCCAAACCATGCCCTATAAATACCCTCGAGCTCACCTCATTTCAAAACCACACCTTCTCTTAGTAATAGTAATCGAGGTATAGAAGGCCTAGGAGTCGAGCAAAGCAAGCAAGGAACCCTTTTCGAGTTCATTTCTCATCGAGAAAACCCTAACCCTAGCTAAACCCCTCGTTAACCCTTCCCTAACAAAGTAAGCCTTCACTTTTAGTTCCTTTAGCCTCAGATCAGTACTATGATAGATATTAGGTGCCTTAGAACCCATAGGATCCCTTGCCTAAGCCTTGGTCATAATCATTTGCTAGTTTACTTTTTAAAACCCTAAATATAGAATAAACCCTAAAAATATACTATAAGCCCTTACCATAAGCCCTAAGTTAGTTTAGGTAACTTAGATAAGCTAATATTAGTTAAACATAAGCTAGGAAACCTTTTTGTTTCATAAAAATAAAGTTTGCATGGAATTATGACTAGTTTTGCAAAGTTTTCCATGCATACGGATATATAAGTATAAGGACCCTTTTTGCAAAATTATAAAACCCCTAGGATAAAAAGTTAAGTAGTTATAAACATAAAAGGACTAGTTTTGCAAAAATTATAAAGTTAAGGGTCAAAACGGTAAATATAGAAAACTTAAGAGTCCAAGGGTCATTTCTGTCATTTTTTCAAAATATAGAAGTATAGGGACTGATTCGTTGTTGTAAAACGTATATCAAAAATACCAACAAACGTGATGTCAATGTTATCGTGAGACAACAAGACGTGGAGAATTACAAGTAAACCTTTTTGGAAAAAGATTATCTCGTAAACTCGTGAAAGTGATATTTGTTAAGATCGGGAAGTGATTTCCCGTGTCGTGTCCCAACGAGGTGTGAATGGAAAGTTTCGCGAAAAGATCGAGATTAAAATCTTGTATGTTTGATTGAGAGAGTTATTTGGTGTTGTGGAACGAATACGTAAGCAAACAAACTAAAAACGCGCGTTTCAATTAAAAATAACTTCAACGCGCAAAAATAAAAGTGAAATCTAAGCACGACTAATCCTACGGGCATACAACTAATTTCTTACGTACAAAATGACAAAATAAAATTTTAGAAAAAAGATAATTAATTATTTAACAAAAATCCTATTTAATATAAATTAAATACTATTTTAAAAGGATTTAAAATAAAACAAAATGTAAATATAAATGGGAAAAACACAAATTTAATTTTGAAAAATCTAAAATAACATAAAAGAATTATCTAAAACATTTTTGGACTTTTTCAGGCTTTATCTAATTTTTATTTGATTTTTCTCTATTAAAAACTATTTAAGAATGATTAAAAACTAAAATAAAATAAAATAAATAGCAAGACAACTCAGAAAATTATAAAATTTTTACAGAAAATATAGAATATTATTTGTAATCTAGGCAACATAGAAAAAGAGGGAAAATAAGCTGGCAAGTGCTATTTGGGCTAATAAGTAGTTTTGATAAGTGCTTATTAATAAGCACTTACCACCAAAGCTTATGAAACTATCTCACAATGTTCACAGTACTCAAATAAGCTTAGGAAAACTTAAATAAGATCAAGCATAACTCAGATTCAAGCAAATGAAAGCAAAGAAGTCCAAATAAGCACTTATATGAGCCAAATAAGCACAAACTGACACCAATAAGCTCAGAACAGTGACAAACAGTCAAATACACTTAAACAAGCACAAAGAAATCAAATGAACAAAGATTACAAGCCAACTAAACCAAATGCATTCAAAATGGAAATTCAACAAACTCATAAAATGGGACCAACTTGCAGACTAAGAATAAGGAGTTTAATAAGCTAAAACCTAAAATGTTAAGGGGGAAAAAGTGAGATTACCTAGCAGAGAACACAAAAATATAAAAATCCCTATGCCTAGGGTGCCAATTGAACTTTAATTAAGCCAAGATTCAGCAAGAAAAATCCATTACCTAAGCTGCAAAATCAGTACATGCTGACTTTTTGTTTACACCCATACTTTGACTAATTTGAATCTCTCTGGTTTAATTCTAACAATACATGTATGATAAGCAGATTTAAGCATTAAAATCATAATCTAAAACTCAAATTACACCAAATTATCCATGACTCATGAGCAGATAACAAACAATGCATGCAGTAAAAAAGTGACTAACTAATTTTGACTTTATGAGTCTGAGATGCAAATATTATGAACTACTTGACTCTAATATATCCTATATGAGTTAGTAATGCAGGAAAATAAGCAGAATAACAACAAGCACTAGTAGAACTAGTCTAAACCAAACACCCTAAATCCTACTGATTTCCACTATTACTACTGAATTCAAGATTAAATCTACTACAAAAATGCTCAAATCTATTCAAGTATCATCTACAAACATCAAATTAAATCAACAAGAGTATTCAGCTGAAACTCACAAACTCTAAATATCAAGCTAACAAAAATCACTACAGAAGTATACTCAAATCAAATTAACAACTTCACATATGAATCAAACAAGCTCAGTTATATCTAATACTACCACATTAGAAGCAATTGAACAGCAGATAACTCATAACAAAGATCTAAACAGTGATGCAGTGAAATGAAATTGAGAGCTTTGAATTGAAATGGCAATCTTACAAGTTTTGACCCTAACTGACATAGGGAAACAAACATTCAAAGCCTATCATTTAGATAGACCAAATCACCACCCAAGTACCATACATCCATCATTACCACCCAGCATGACCATCAATACCATGCCCTGTTCTGTTGACTTTCGTTGACCACATCACCATTCACCATCTAAAGCAGAACTAAACTAAGGATTACAACAAAAATCTAACAAGGAACTTGAATGAGCTTATAAGAACAGGTAAATGACAACTTTGAAAGCTTTAGTGGATCTATGAAAGTAATTTGCAATTTAAGTAAAAACTGAATTGGAACTTAGAAATAGAAATTGATGCTTGAATTAGGTTTAAGATACACTGAAAAGACTTAATACAATACTTTTAATCTAAAAATTACACTGGAATTTAAGTTAACATAAAGAACGACAATCTAAAACTAAGCTACACTACATGTCTTCTCTCTTGCTTCTCTTCTTCTTTTTATTGTGAACCTCTAGGGTTTATGAAAGCTTCTGAGCAAATCCCATTCGTTAATTTACCAAACCAACCATCCTAGCCCTTGATTCAAGTTTTGGCGGGAAAACTGTTTTGGGTGGAATTCCAGGTTGTAAAGGGGTTAGGTAAGGATTGTGTAAGGGGAAGAGGTAGGTGGAGTTGGGGAAAAGTGATGGGGTTCTTTTGAGATGAAGGTGGTGGAGTGTGGCAGTGTTTATGTTGGGGAAGATGGTGTTGTCTGGGTAAAGAGGTGAAGGTGGGAAGAAAGGTTTGACTGGGGTGTTGACTGGGTTGACTTATTTGACCGGGATAAATAAATACGGGGTGTGGTGTTGGGCTGAGGTGGTCTTGGGCTTGGGAAGTTATAAGGTTTATTGTAGTGGGTTTTAGTAATAAAAGGGTGGGGTTATTTAATGGGTTTAGGAAATAAGGGTTAATGGGTTTGTTTGGTTTTAGAAAATGAAAGCACAAGGACCAAAATTGACATAAGCTAAAATTTAAGGGTAGATTCTGCCAAGATATCAAACTTCATCCAACGATCAAATTTGCCAAGTCTTGATTCCCCAAGGTCACTTTTGTCATTATTTTTCAATTTAAAATTCCCGAGGACCATCATTGCCAATTTCACAAACTTGAGGGACCAATCTTGTAATTTTCTGAAAATGCAATCCTAGGATCAAACTTGTCATTTTAGGATTGTTGGAGGACTTTTGTTGACTTTTTCTTCATAGAATCTCTCCAGGGGCCATTTCTGCTAATTCTTGAAAGTTTAGGGACTGATTTTGACAACTCTTCATATTTTGCTCATTTTTTGTCTGTTTTCAATCTTTTGTACCTGAAACACACAAAAACACACTCCAAGGATATTTGAGATGTTATTTGACCATTTTGAAGTGTTTTTGATCGTTTTTGTTCGAAAAATGAAAGAAAAGATATGTGTAAAATGACACATATCAAATCCCCCACACTAAGCAATTGCTAGTCCCTAGCAATTCAAAATTTAAGAACAACCCGTTTTGAAAATTTAATGGATTTGATGTCTCTTTACCAGATAGCCATTACTTCTTGAGTAGCCAATGTTTTAGTATGAAACTGAGGTACATTGATAGCCAAATGATTTTGAGCAAACCATCAGCTGTCAACAGATTTGATTTGTCTTTACCAAAAGCCGTTTGCTTTTGGACTAGCCAACTCTTTGATAGAATACAGTTATCATCTTGGTGAGTTGATTACCAATTATGGTTTTCTACTGCCTTTACCACAAGCCATAGCCTTGTGGGCTAGTCAACTCTTTACTATAAAAGATACGGTGAGTCGAATATCATACAATTTTTGGCAAATTGTCAGCCGTAAATGGATTTGAGATATCTTTACCTAGAGCTGTTTGCTCTTGGATTAGCCGGTCCTTATGTGTGCTAGACATGGTGGACTGATTACCATTTATTTTATTAGTGCAAGGCACTTTCAATAATTTTTTTCCCTTCAAAACGGGGTTATTAGGGGACTAGATGGTAGACATGTGATCAAATTCGACTAGAATTCCCCCCCCCCCCACTTAGAATTGAATATTGCCCTCAATATTTAAAGTACCGGCACTTAGCCGAAACTTTTGAAAGGAAAAAGGTAATACTACTAGCCAAGTGTGGAAACGAAATCTTTTTTCACAAAAGGATTTAAAACTATATCCCTGGATAAACGTTAGTAACAAGATCGGATATTGGGCGGCTGGATTAAAAACAGGCGCATCAATCATCACGATCAAAGGGAAATTTGAAAATAAGAACAAACAACACACAAGAAGCAAAGCACAGCAGGGGAAATTCCCCCACACTTAGTTTTTGAAAATAGAAAGAAGTCAGAAACATGGGTGAAAACCCATGAAATGCTACTGTTTTTGTTAACCGAGTCGCTAGCTTGACTCGACCTCGAATTCATTGGTCCATGGGGGAGCAAGTAAAAGAACAATCTCCATCGGGTGTTCATTCAACATGTTTGGAGAAACATTGAATTTAATGAAAGTTCCACTCCGAGGAGATACATCCGGCTCAAAAGGATGATAAATAGATATGTCAGGGTCAAAAATGGTGTCTTCACTTCCGAAGGATAGAAGTAAAGGACAAGTGACCGTATAGGTGAAGAAAAGAAAGAAAATCATGATAACAATCATGACAAGATCTTCATCCTTAAGATCATGGTCAGTTTCCTGATTTTGGATTTCATAGGTTAAGCTCTTTGGTTTGGACAACATCTTGGGTGGGAGCGTGGGAAAATTTGTCATCAAAATACCAATTCTCATGATTGAGAACTTTTCCCCCCGATCATGGTTTTTTTTGTTATCTGAGTACTCATACTCCGGAGGAGTCATGATATAAGTGAGTTCACCAGAGAACTCCTCGTGAAGAGAATCAATCACATGATGTAAATCAGTGAACTCTTGTCCCGTTGTGGACTCATCATTGTCCTGGATCTGAATATCAAAGATTGGATTATCAGAAATCAAAGTGAATTCAGATTCGAATTCAAAAAGAGGATTAGTGAAAGTTGTTTTTAATGCTTCGGGAATAAGGTGATTAACATTCTCTATTGGACTGTTGGGATAAGAATTGAGTGAATGATCGTGATATAAGAGATTTTCAATTTCTCCTAGATCGGCTTCGAAATCAAAGAGACCATCATCACTTCCCAATGGAAGTGGATTGATGTGAGTAAGTTCATCGGCGAACTCCTCAAGAAGAGGATCAACATCCGAATGAGGAAGTGATGCCTTAACATATTCAATGTCTCCATAAGATGTACAATCATCGCTAAAATCGGAGAAAGTCTCAAAATGATCTTTTGAACACTCAAGAGGGGACGGGAAATCACACATATGATCAAAAATTCCCTGTAACTCACTTGGGATTGGGACAAGGTTCTCAACTCTAGACTTTATGAATTCGTCCGATTCCTTTTTAGGAACAGTGTTAAGATGCTCGTCCCCCATACTTAGAGAGTTAGTAGGAACCTCGGGTGTGATAACAACAGACTAAGGGAGTTGAGAAAGACTAGCATACATGGGTTTTACAAATTTCATTTGTTCTTCTGCTAGTAATTCCACCATAGTTTTTTCTCCCTGATTTTCGATGGAAGGAATTGCAACTGATGAACTTGATGGACCCTTATAAAATTTAAGAAGGTCAAGGGTATCTTCATCATCACTATCATCATCATCGAGAAGAGCAGCATTCCGAAATATGGCACGTGTTCTAGCTGCTCGCTCTTCAGCAAGTAATTCTTCCATGCTTTTTTCGTTGCAAGCAGCTCGTTCTTCGGCTACCAATTCCGCCATACTTTTCCCAGAATATTTATGAATGACGAGATATTGTGGGGGTGAGGAATCGTCAAAACTGGAAGTGTCAAAACTAGAACAAGGATTAGGTTCATGGTAATTTTGACTCCACGGTTGACATTGATAATCGTAATGAGGACCCCTACAATTTTCAAAAATTGGTATATTTTGGAACGATGTGTCATTGAAATACGGTGCTTGCTCGTATGAGTTATGATGAGGGTGGTTGAAATTGTTTTGAGAATAATCAAAAAAGTTCGAATTATAATCGGAGGTGAATGTAGGTTCAGCTATCGAAGCGTAACACATACAAAGTCCACGACTAAATCCACATTCCTTGCAAAAACACCGTCCACAATGTGAGCCATCTCCTAAAGGATCTCCACAATTAAAGCAATTATGTTGATCGAACGAAGACGTTTGAGGCGGGTAGTTAGAAAAATTTTGCGAATCATTGAAAGAATTGGGATTTGATTCATAAACGAACGAATTCCTCGAACCACAAAACAAACAACTTCTGTCCCGAATATCATTACCACACCATTCGCACGTACACCAATGACACGGTAAACCGAAAAGCGGCCCACCACAACCGACACAAGGAATAAATGATTCCATTAGAATTAAATATTAACGAGGGATGAGAAGAAAGAATTAAACGGTAAAGAGGATAAGAAGATTATTTTTGGGTTTTTCGAAAAACACATCAATTAAAACGAGACCAACTCCAAAAAGACAATTGTGAACTTAAACCAATAATCACAAACGTAAGGTTAACCTTTAAAGAAAAATGCACAAAGGAGCGGGAGAGAAGAATGGATCTCTCACTAGGACGAAGTTCGTTGGATCGCCCTATACCGTTTCGACTCCTCTTAAAGTTTGTTTCTCGCTTAAAAGTTTTCCAAAACGCAAGTGACATAAAGGCAAGTTTTGATCTTTAGTTTGGGAACTTATTAATGGTCATACCCCCAGTTGGGATGCATTCCGTCTTGGTTCTCGACAATGTATTTTATTGTTATATTTATTAAACAAAGAAAACGGGAAAATCTTTTTGTGTTTTTATCTTTTATAGATATACATACATATATAGAAACAAAAAAAAATATTTTTGGTGTTTTATAAGTTTTTGAAAGCGATAACTTCTTGCGAAGGTTCTACAAGACTAATCGTTTAAACCTTTACGAGACTTTCGACACACAGCCTCCCCGGCAGCGGCGCCAATTGATTCGTTGTTTAAAACTGATATAAAAAATACCAACAAACGTGAGGTCAATGTTATCGTGAGACAACAAGACGTGGAGAATTACAAGTAAACCCTTCGTGAAAAGGATTACCTCGTAAACTTGTGAATGTGATATTTTTAAGACCGGGAAAGTGATTTCCCGGGTCGTATCCCAACGAGGTGTGAATGGAAAGTATCGTGAAAAGGTTCGAGATTAAAATGCTTGTAAGGATGATTGAGAGCTTATTTGGTGTTGTGGAACAATTACGTAAGCAAACAAACTAAAAACGCGCGTTTCAATTAAAAATAACGTCAACGCGCAAAAATAAAAGTGAAATCTAAGCACGACTAATCCTACGGGCATACAACTAATTATCCTACATACTAGATGACAAAAGAAAATTTTAGAAAAAAGAAAATTGATTTTTTCNAATTTTTGATCTTTAGTTTGGGAACTTATTATTGGTCATACCCCCAGTTGGGATGTATTCCGTCTTGGTTCTCGACAATGTATTTTATTGTTGTATTTATTAAACAAAGAAAACGGAAAAATCTTTTTATGTTTTTAATCTTTTATAGATATAATACATATATAGAAACAAAAGAAAAATATTTTTGGTGTTTTATAAGTTTTTGAAAGCAATAACTTCTTGCGAAGGTTCTACAAGACTAATCGTCTAAACCTTTACGAGACTTTCGACACACAGCCTCCCCGGCAGCGGCGCCATTTGATTCGTTGTTGTAAAATGTATATCAAAAATACCAAAAAACGTCAGGTCAATGTTATCGTGAGACAACAAGACGTGAAGAATTACAAGTAAACCTTTTTGGAAAAAGATTATCTCGTAAACTCGTGAAAGTGATATTTGTTAAGACCGGGAAGTGATTTCCAGGGTCGTGTCCCAACGAGGTGTGAATGGAAAGTTTCGCGAAAAGATCGAGATTAAAATCTTTTATGTTTGATTGAGAGAGTTATTTGGTGTTGTGGAACGAAAACGTAAGCAAACACACTAAAAACGCGCGTTTCAATTAAAAATAACTTCAACGCGCAAAAATAAAAGTGAAATCTAAGCACGACTAATCCTACGGGCATACAACTAATTTCTTACGTACAAAATGACAAAAGAAAATTTTAGAAAAAAGATAATTAATTATTTAACAAAAATCCTGTTTAATATGAATTAAATACTATTTTAAAAGGATTTAAAATAAAACAAAATGTAAATATAAATGGGAAAAACACAAATTTAATTTTGAAAAATCTAAAATAACATAAAATAATTATCTAAAACATTTTTGGACTTTTTCAGGCTTTATCTAATTTTTATTTGATTTTCTCTATTAAAAACTATTTAAGAATGATTAAAAACTAAAATAAAATAAAATAAATAGCAAGACAACTCAAAAAATTATGAAATTTTTACAGAAAATATAGAATATTATTTGAAATCTAGGCAACATAGAAAAAGTGGGAAAATAAGCTGGCAAGTCCTATTTGGGCTAATAAGCATTTTTGATAAGTGCTTATTAATAAGCACTTACCACCAAAGCTTATGAAACTATCTCACAATGTTTACAGTACTCAAATAAGCTTAGGAAAACTTAAATAAGATCAAGCATAACTCAGATTCAAGCAAATGAAAGCAAAGAAGTCTAAATAAGCACTTATATAAGCCAAATAAGCACAAACTGACACCAATAAGCTCAGAACAGTGACAAACAGTCAAATACACTTAAAAAAGCACAAAGAAATCAAATGAACAAAGATTACAAGCCAACTAAACCAAATGCATTCAAAATGGAAATTTAGCAAACTCATAAAATGGGACCTAGTTGCAGACTAAGAATAAGCAGTTTAATAAGCTAAAACCTAAAATGTTAAGGGGGCAAAAGTGAGATTACCTAGCATAGAACACAAAAATATAAAAAGCCCTATGCCTAGGGTGCCAATTGAACTCTAATTAAGCCAAGATTCAGCAAGAAAAATCCATTACCTAAGCTGCAAAATCAGTACATGCTGACTTTTTGTTTACACCCATACTTTGACTAATTTGAATCTCTCTGGTTTAATTCTAACAATATATGTATGATAAACAGATTTAAGCATTAAAATCATAATCTCAAACTCAAATTACACCAAATGATCCATGACTCATGAGCAGATAACAAACAATGCATGCAGTAAAATAGTGACTAACTAATTTTGACTTTATGAGTCTGAGATGCAAATATTATGAACTTCTTGACTCTAATATATCCTATATGAGCTAGTAATGCAGGAAAATAAGCAGAATAACGACAAGCACTAGTAGAACTAGTCTAAACCAAACACCCTAAATCCTACTGATTTCCACTATTACTACTGAATTCAAGATTAAATCTACCACAAAAATGCTCAAATCTATTCAAGTATCATCTACAAACATCAAATTAAATCAACAAGAGTATTCAGCTGAAACTCACAAACTCTAAATATCAAGATAACAAAAATCACTACAGAAGTATACTCAAATCAAATTAACAACTTCACATATGAATCAAACAAGCTCAGTTATATCTAATACTACCACACTAGAAGCAATTGAACAGCAGATAACTCATAACAAAGATCTAAACAGTGATGCAATGAAATGAAATTGAGAGCTTTGAATTGAAATGGCAATCTTACAAGTTTTGACCCTAACTGACATAGGGTAACAAACACTCATAGCCTATCATTTAGATAGACCAAATCACCACCTAAGTACCATACATCCATCATTACCACCCAGCATGACCATCAATACCATGCCCTGTTCTGTTGACTTTCGTTGACCAGATCACCATTCACCATCTAAAGCAGAACTAAACTAAGGATTCCAACAACAATCTAACAAGGAACTTGAATGAGCTTATAAGAACAGGTAAATGACAACTTTGAAAGCTTTAGTGGATCTATGAAAGTAATTTGCAATTTAAGTAAAAACTGAACTGGAACTTAGATATAGAAATTGATGCTTGAATTAGGTTTAAGATACACTGAAAAGACTTAATACAATACTTTTAATCTAAAAATTACACTGGAGTTTAAGTTAACATAAAGAACGACAATCTAAAACTAAGCTACACTACTTGTCTTCTCTCTTGCTTCTTGATGAGACAAAAAATGTTACGTTTTTAGGGGTCAGTTTGAGTCCTAATTCGTATATTATTTGATCGGATTTCACCCAAAGTCGTTTCTTTTCTCATTTTAGGTACTTTTGAGGAGAAAATCACAAAAGAAGCATTTTCGAGCGTTTTCGGAGTGAAAAAGTGTGGAAAACAACAGAATCTCAAAAGACCCTAAAGTGCACAGAAGGTGACGGCGTCACAAGCTTCAACGTGACGACGTCAGGAACAAATGAAGTAAAGAAATTGGAAGTTACTCATGACGGGCCAGAGAGTTTTTGGCCTAGTCTGGTGACGGCGTCAGGGAAGGCCGTCAGATCTGGAACAAGGCGGCGTGACGACGTCAAGAAGGCCATCACAAAACCCTAATCGTCGGCGTGACGGCGTCACACCTTGGGCTGACGCCGTCAGCCCGTATTCTCTATATATATAGGACGAATTTTATTGTTTTAGAAGAGTAACTTGGTGGAGAACTTAAGGGTTAAACCCTAGCTCGTGTATTACAGACCTTAGAGGGTACTTTTACCCCTCTAACTTGCATGTTTAATCTAAGATAAGTCTTCATTTAATCCATACAATATGTCTATGTGTTGTATGATCTATGTTTGTGCTTTTCTTTCCTTTAACATGCTAGGCTAAATTAACTTGTGTTTGCTTAGATCTAACGAGACCTAACTATTGATTGTCATTTGATGTGTATGTTGTGATTGTGATTTGGATGAATGTTTCATCTACGTTAGACTTAAGAAAACTGGCTAACTTCCTATATGGTAACAAGCTTTGAACGTCTTAGGAAACGTGAAATCGTATGTTGCGTTATCGATTTTAAGGTAGTATTTCATGCGATAGGTTGCTATCGGTGAGCTTATGATAGGATACTTGACGTATCGTCATAGAGTGAGATAGGAGCTTATAGAGTTAGGAATTGAACGCACTCCCTACGACTTGTTAGGATACACCCGTCATCCACGCAAACTCAACATACTAATTACATGGTAAAAGATAGTTAGGAGTAATGAAATCTAAGTAAACACTACTCCCACC
>LBNU01011742.1:25946-45552 GCA_014162995.1 Artemisia annua | reverse complement strand
ATGGTTTTAGCGAGTAGGAGTCCATTTTTAGCGAGTAGGGAACTTCTATCTAGCGAGTATGGATACTTAGGTCTAGCGAGTATCACTCCATCTTAGCGAGTATGGGTTGTGTTTGAGATTTAGCGAGTATGGTTTTAGGTAGGATAGCGAGTATGGATTTTCTTAGTTCTAGCGAGTATGGTTCTCAAGGTTGTGAGTATGGTCTAGTCTCATTTCTTTTCCAAGCCGAGTTAGGCTTTTCTTTTCCTCATCGTTTAATCGAGTGAGGTTTTATTTTTATTAAATCTAAACGAAACTCTGTCAAAATTTTCTTAAAATCTTTTTAGTAACGATTTCTTATTAAAGTCTTATGTCTTTTCGTTTTTAGTTTTAACCTTTACTTACGTTTAATGTTTTCAAGTCTTCTAAATTTCTTTCGTCGCTTAGTAAACTTTTATTTTCGTTTATTAAATCATAAAAACCAAAAACAATTTTATTTTCTAAGTTAACTTTTATTTTCTTTATCGCTTTATGTTATTCAATATGAGTCGCGAGTAGTTTTAATCGTGTTTGCTTAGTAACTCGAGTTTGTGAGTTAAGTGCGAGTATTAAAGGTTTGTGATTTATAATCGTTAAGATTATTTAGACTTGTGATTTAATTATTCAAAGAACAAAAGCCGGAGAACGATTAAATCACTCGTCTAGAGTTATTACCTCTTCAAAAGATTAATTGACAACTAATCTCAAGAAAGGAAAATAATTCGTCACAAACCTTTAGCTCATATTTAGTGAACTTATTCAAGTCGCTTTGCGAACATATTGTCTTTAAATTCATTTACCGTTTTTAAATACTTTTCGCACTTTAATTATCGCTTTCTTTAAGTCACTTTATTACATGCAATTTTACTTGTTTATTTACTTCGCGTCACTTTATTGCTTTCCTTTACTTTAACCGCATTTCAATTGTCGTTGTAGTATAATCAAAACCAAAAACCATCTTTTAAACCTATTCATCTCACATATCTCACGATCTTGAGTGACGAGATCAGTACAACCCTCGTTGGGACTACGACTCGAGTTTATAAGCTTCACCGCTTTAATATTAGCCGATCAAAAGCCCACTTTTATGCCTAATGATTTGATCAGTGAATTGTAAGCCTAAATAACATTACTCTAAAATAAATACAGTAAATAAACTTTTGAGTACTTTCTAGATGGAAATAAACCATTAGTCCATGTGGTTTGGCCAGATTCCGTGATTAGTCCAAAATCGCGAAAATTCACCTAGCTAATCCGAAATTTGAAAATAAAATTACGCGACTGGTCCAAAATTGCTAACGTCGTTACGTACCCCTAATAATTGATCCAAAAAAAATACGGTGAAAAGAACCCATTTGTTCACTCCATCACTCCATGTATGTCTGGATTTATCATCTATGGACGCAAATTAACAAGAAGGTGCACTAGTTATTTAAAGCATATATACTCCATATCTGTTCAGGAAAGTCCGTAATAATCTAAAGCACAGTGTATACTGAAGGCCGAACAATATGTAGCATTTAGTGATATGGTATTAGCAGCACACATCACACAATTTTGGTTATTGCTTACGGTTTTTCTAAATTGCCAAGTTGTTGCAGTACTTGAGTTTAAAAATTATTATATCGCTTCTAAAATGAAATGGGCACATATATCCCATCATGCATTGTACTAACTGAGAAAAATATGTTGTTTGGTGTAATGTAAGCTTAATGAATTTCCTAATAATTCTTTTTTTAGAACGGCACCACAATTTCCCTAATAATTAATATGAAAGGTATAACTAAATATATTTGATAAATCACTTTGTTAAAGCCCATAGAGTAGCAAAACATATAACAAGAACAAAACAAAAGAAAAGTAACACACAGTACTGAATAAAATGGCTTCTCAATATAATGATAACCATTTGCTTCAAAACATGTATATCCTTAACTTTGTTGTCGAGACAAGCATGACTGAAATTAAAACCTGCAAAATATAAAAGGATTAACTAGATATAAAAGCAAATCAAGGCGATGCTGATTATAAAAACTTGTTAATTTAAAATGGTTGCGCCTAACACTATTATTTATGTAACACTTGCCGTTACAAAAAAAAAATAATAAAAAAATAAATAAAAAAAATCAACCATCAAAATTTTCCCCCAAACTCAATCCCAAATACCCTCAATTTATTGTCCCTAACACAACTGAAGACAAATTAATTAATTCTGGTAATGGGTAGACCTGGACTGAATTGTCAAGTATTTACAATTGAGTGTCTGAATCATGCATGCATTATAAATCAGGTAAAGAAAATGTTTTAAAGATTTTCAAGATGAACCTAGCTAAAATATTTTTTGATTGATTTATTAGGTTTCGATATCATAACTCATCTGAAAGAATTCACTACAGAAGATATGGGAAAAATTGTCAATTAGCAAAGCCAACATTGTCGCATTCAATGAAATGACCTCTCACCTTAACCGCAGCAGTACCGCTACTGTGAACGAGTTCAATGCATCCTTATGCATCATCATCCAAAGGACAGTCAGAGCATATAAACTGTTCCAAATTCTTCGCATCTTCAATTGTCATCTTTAAACAAGATGGATGGTACCTATAACATAATGGACAAACATTGAGGATTCACATATACATAGATTGTATAACTCGGGGTGTACGTATTGGTTGTTTTCGATTCCAATCCCATCAATAGTTACATACAGGGGGTCTTAATCATCAAATCATTGACAATCTAGCTAGCAAAGATAACTGAGATATTCAAGGTTCAGTTAAATTACCCAAAACCTTGATAGAAACAAGCATATGACAATATAAGAACTACTTTTTATTAAATCCATTATAGATTACTGAAACCAATAGCCCATAATATTAGGGTTAACTGACGTCACCATTAAGGAAATGAAGTTGTTTCCTTTTTTTAATCACGCAACAACTTACTGAAGTCGCACATGCATATTATACGCGTACGTAATTTCTAATTATGGCAATGGTATCACAACCATATAAACCACCATTTTTATCCAATACCTATTTATGCTTCCTTTTTTCCTACATTAATATTGTAGCATGATGAACTATAAGGGTATACAACATGTATATTCATGACAAATAAAATATAAATTTCAACAAGATATATATACCAGTCCCTGCATCCTTCACATTTCACCATGAAATCATCCGGATTATATGGCATTTCACACTTGCAGTACCTTCATATATAAGAAGGAAAAACACAGTTAATTAGTTCTTACTGTAAGATTCAGAATATACCAATGATACATAAAAAAAACCTCAATATAGTACTCACACAGCAACAAGATCGGGATTGAAATCACCAGTAGCAGCCTTGTACTCAAACCGACAGAAATAGTCGTCGTCACCCGCATTCTCCAGCTTCTTATAATCCTTAAAAGAATGCACAATACACTTCCCTTCAATTGTACGCGCACTCTGCCAATCATAATGATCCGATAAAAAAAGCTCCTTAGCACCATGAAACGTCCGCCTCCCTCCCAACGACTCCTCCGGCCGGTAATACCACCTAACCCTAACCTTCACATTGTTCTTACTATCAGCCTCTAGCTTCTCTACTCTGGCCACATACGGTAGCCTCTTCGGATCAACCGGCCTCATTAACACACAATCACCCTCTGTAAGTAAATAAAAAACAAGCCCAAAGTACTAATTTTTAGTTAACAAAATCAACTCGATCTTTTCAACCTTGAATTTGCATGAACATGTATCACTACACAAACACATTCCACATGACCACGTCTATTAAACAAATCTATTAATTGAGATTTCAAGTGTTTGCGTGATATCAAAACACTCGCAAACATAACACACATAACAGAATCTCCTATACATTATCGCCAAGTTCAAAGCACCAATCTTTGTAAAGAGAAATTAAAACTTTCTAACCTAAAATGAGCATATATGACTACATAAACACGATCACATCTAATAATCAAAAAGTTACAGTCAAAATCAGTGTTCCGTGACCATAAACATTTGAAGATTAATAAATAGAGAAATAACTTTATATATGTTGTTAAAAAAATAAAATAAAATAAATTAAAAAATTGTACCTAAAACTAACATATAAACTGGACAAATACGTTACACAAACATACATACATAATAATAAAAATACAAAGATGCATAGATTAAGAGATAATGATATACGTTGAACGATCTTCTTAGTTCGTTTGATTTTGTACGAATCAACATCTTTCTTTCCAGGATTTGTGTTCGTCATTAAAACTGAAGATGAAATTACGGTAATTAAATGAATTTAAGTTCAAACTGAGGTTAAATTGATGATGAAAATGATGGATTGGGTTCAATTTAGGGGTGAAGAAAACCCTAACTTCTAGCTAATTGTCTGAAAAACTAAGTGTCTGTTGTTGAGACTAAATTGAGGATTAAAACAAAAATAAACACTTTATGTTTTATAAGGAAAATTAATTAATAAAAAAACAAAAAAGCAAAAAACAAAATTTTTGATTTTTGTTTTTTAGTACTCCCCCGTCTCTAAATAGGTGTCTACTATTGACTTTTAAAGTATTTTATTTATTTTTTATTTTTTTTAACTTTGACCTTAAATTATTTAGTTTGTGTTATGTACGTAGTAATAATTGATCCAAAATATATGAATGGATTGGGTTTTAAATGTAGTTTCATTGGTATAATTTTCATCAAGTATTACATAAAACAAATGAAATAATTTAAGGTCAAAGTAAAAAAAAACCATTAAAAGTCAACAGTGGACATTTATTTATAAATATATTTAAAATTTAAAAGTTAACAGTGAACATTTATTTATACTTGATGCAAAATATATGAATAGATTGGGCTTTATGTGTTTAATGAAGTAATAAATAGATTTAATTACTTTGGGTGAAAATAATTAATAAGTTGACTGAGTTAAATGGCTATTACATGGCTTTTGAGATTGTGTTGGGAGTTGTTGCAAGTTTTTACTTTTATAGTAGTATACTTTATTGTTGATACGTGAATTAATTATTGCTTTAGATTTTAACTAGTTATTTCTATTGAGATTGTACAAAGTGTCGTGAATTGGTTAATATGCATTGATTTATTCTGAATTTTCTTTTAGTTTTAAATTAAAAAATGTATCTGATAAGCATGTATTAAATTTATACATTATTTTAATTAGTGGAGTTTTTTAATTTAATAAAAGCACTAGTAAAATATCCGTGTATTGCAGCGGCGGTACCCTGTAATCAAAAATTTTGGTGAACAATATATTCGATTATATATTTTTCGGATAATAACTTTACGCATTGCGAGAATTTTATAGAATAAATTTAATTTATCGCACACTATCTCATATAAATATGGTAGAGTACCCGTGCATCACAATGTAATGGTATACCAAAAATATAGTTAGTAGTATTGAGAAGCTGTGAGTCTGTGACGATTGCCGGTGAAAGGTACTTGCTAGTCAATTAATGTTGTGTAATATTCATTACAATATTATATAACATGTAAACATAGAGTAATAAACATTAGTTCGTGCAAATATATGATTAGTAAATCTATATATGACATTGCTTAACAAAATATGAATTACGGTATTTAAAAGCTACACATTTTTCATACCTTATAACCACTTGATATTTTTTGTACTTTGGTATGTATGATTTTTTTCAATTGAATTTAAATGCCCGGGTTATGATGACTACGTTAGTATCTTGTTTAGTTTGTACCTTGTGGTATATTAATTGTATTTCTTAATGAGCGGGTCTTTTAAGGCTAACATTTATTATATATAGGTGTTGTATAGATGTTGTACCTTTGCCTTTATTATTTGTATTTCTTAAATTATTATTATTATTGTGTTTGAGTGATTTGTACGATATAATTAACCGTTTGTATTGCTTAATTTAATTTAAATTTTAATAGTCTTAGTAACATTTAGTGGAGTAAAATGATTCCTTCATTATTTGTTAGTTAAAATAATATTTTTTTAGTTAATCATATAAAATAATGCTTCGAGAGAACTAGCCGGTTAGAGAAAACCATTTCTATTTAGTGTCCCCGACCCCCTTCCCCTAAAACAAAAGTGACATTTAGTGACGTAGAGTTTAGTGACAAAAAAAACTTTCACAATTCAGATGACAGTTTTGGATTGGTGTTTATAATTAACCTAGTGTATTTTACAGTTTAGTGTATTTTACAGTTTAAAAGGGTGATTTGTTTTTGAGATTAGTTAAAAGTATAAGGTTATATTCTTTTTCAGAAATTTAACGTCACTTTATATTAACAACTTACGTTGCGAAAGCCCAAAATACGTTCCCAGGTTTTTCTATCACTAAAATTGAGATGCTTAATGATGACGCTTTTACTTTCATCTTTTAAGAGTAGCTAGCAGAATTACTTCAATTTTTCACTAACACATGTACATGTTTTTAACTTTTAGTGGCACGTTTTAACAATTAGATGTTTAAGGAAGTCCAGAACCACTGTAATTTGGTACATCGTCGATATAACATCAGTTGGTTTAGATTGTATATATCAAACAAGCTTAGCTTATATATATGTTTTGTGTACCGACAACATATCAATATTAACGAGTCAAGCTCATTAAATATACACACGAATCAAGCCCACTACTAAAGGTCTATCACTAAACTAGGGGTGATCACGGTCCAAAAACCGGACCGGACCAGACCGGACCGAAGACCGAGTTAGGGATAAAACATAGACCGAGACTGGACCGAATGTGGTCAGTCCGGTCTCGGTCCGGTCGGTCNGTCGGTCCGGTTCGGTCTTCGGTCGGTCCGGTCCAATTAGGCAAGATTTTGGCAAGTTTTTTCGGTTTTTTGGTCGGTCCGGACCGGACCGACCGGACCGAGGACCGAATTAATGAAAAATCCCAGACCGAGACCGGACCGTTGGTCCTTCGGTCGGTCCGGTTTTCGGTCGATCCGGTCGGTTTTGTCGGTCGGTCCGGTCCAAACGGTCGGAATGCTCACCCTTACCTGCTAGTCATTCTATTATGTATGAAAAACATAGCACATGTTTTTCACTAATTATTCCTTTTCATTTAACTCTTCACCTTTTCTTGCATGTTTGAATCTTACTATTTAGAGGATGAGTAGGAATCTCTAATAGGAAAAAATATAATTTCTCCTTAAATATATATCCTCATATTTGTATTCAAACTTTTTGGGGTACACATCACCGATAAAGTGGTCAACCGTCTTGATGTTCTTAGTCTCTTACAGAGGTTCTTAGATTCAAACTTTTTGGGGTACACATCTTGAGGTGGCCTGAGAAAAGATTGGGAACCGATCACAGAATAACCTTGATTAAACCGCGTATATTTGAGTCAAAAAGCTCGCCCACTCTAAATAGCAAAAGTCATTCGTTTACCCTAGTATATAAGTTATGATATCCACTTAAGTAACTTTAAGTCTCCCGCCATTTTAACATGCACATTGTGAATCCAATTTGCATTTGATCAAAAAAATAATTAAAATGGTTGAATCATATTTAATGTATGATGTATCTACCCAAAACTGGGCCGGATTTAGGTAATACATGCAATTAACTTGTATGTTATAGTAGTACACTCCACACATAGTATTTTAATCCTAAGGAATTATAAATAGAGCTTCACTCCTCTCACAAAAACATATGAAATCAAACAGTTAAACTATCTTTCTATCTCTTTGAACTTAGATCAGAAATCTTTTAAACCAAATACCGAATCACTGCGTGTAGCATATATATGCTTGTGGCTAATGACGGCTTAGAGCTTCCAACATTTTCATCAAGAGGTTTTGTATTAAGATTACCCTTGTTATAGTACCATATTGAATATGTTTTGCCTTAAAATCGTGTTTTTGTATAGGCAATTATTAACGTATGTATTCTTTTCTGGTTTATAGGTTTTTATAAAGGCGGTGAATCGTGTGTTGCTGATGGTGGCGATCCAAACTGTGACTAATAACAGCATATGGTCCTCCCTATTTATGTTGCCTACCGGTTTCTCTTCAGACTGCATGGATCTTGGAGATTTACAAGTGAAGAATGACATTAATTATATTGTGTTGCAATCATATGCACGTACATTCCTATAATTAATGTGAAAACAATTGATCCCATATGCATGTTGTTGTGATTCGATGAATAGATTGTTGTACCACCTCGAGCGGGTTTCACGTGGATATAAGCCATGGCGCCATGCTTCGGTCAGTGAACCTCTTCACCTAATCTTTCAAAGCTTTATCATTAGGGAGGTCTAAGTAGGCATCATCTATATATTGCATCCTTGTGCAGAAGGAATATATATACCGCTGTTAATGATCGCAAGGTGAAGGATCAAGTACCGGGGCCCAATTATTCAAGAACCATGTAACAGAAGACCAAAAGAATTCTTCATATATACTTTCACCTTGATGAGAGTACATGAATTGAAGAATTCTTTTCGTCATCTGTTACTTGCTTCTTAAATAAGGGGGCTTAGGTATTTGTTCCTTCAGCTCATGCGATCATTAACGGTGGTCAATTCCTTCCGCACAATGGTACATTAGATGATGCCTACTTCGACCTCCCTAATGATAAAACTTTGAAAGGTAAGGTGAAAAGAGGGTCATTGACCGATCCACTTGCTTATATCCACGTGAAACCCACTCTAGGCGTGGTACTGTACAACAACCTATTTCTTCATCGAATCACAACAGCGTGCATATGGGATCAATTGCTGTCACGTTAAGATTGTACGTACCATGCATATGACTGCAACACCAATCATTACACTGAAAAATATTGAGTTTCTAGAGACGTGGAGTAACTTTAAAGAATGTGATGTCGGATATTACGGTTTTTTAAACTTGGCTTTTATCATCGTGCGACTTACGAGATACTAGCTAGCGCTACACATACAAAACAAACTAACACCTATCACCATATACGAAATCGGCAAGAGTGAACAGAAAAGACGTGAGTAGACGGAATCAAGGAGTGTTGGAAGTGGTATAACGTTTTGGTTCCATGGTATGGTTTCATTCTAGGTAACTATTGCTCTACATTCTGAATTGAGTAAGTCATTAGAAGCGTATGTATTTAGAGGACCATTGGTAATTCGAATTTGATCACCACTGCACGCGTGATCATTGTTTATGTGTCGGGTTCTTGGTGTTTATAAAGAACCTAAAGTCCTTTTGGTGTTGATAAGTTTTCCTTTTTCCTTCTCTACGGCAGGATTTCAAAGGTTCGTGAGACATCTTAATGAGAGCTTTTGGACCTGTTGAACTTAGGCGTTACTGGAGCAATTTGTTTTAGTTTAAGTCATTTTTTTGGAACATTTCTCAATCGTTGGTTTTTGTTGGTACTTCTCAGTTTAACAGATTTGTCTTAAGATTTTTATCTCTTGGGTTTTAGAGATTTTAATGCTTCCAGTTATAATAAATAGTTGTTTTTTATTTATTAGTGGCACGAGACATTCAGATTCATGCGTTGCACCGAGAATTTTTTTATTTTTTTATTTTTTTATTTTTTATTTTTTTTTTCGATAAAGCTATTGAACTCTTGCTTATATGTCTTAAAGTTAACTTTTTTAATTTGTTATTATAAGTTACAAATGGGTTCGAGCAAAAATTATGTACTTTTTCCTTTATATTCATTATTCAATGTGCTAACTGTAAGAAAAATAGTTATTTATGTTTCTTTTCATTTAAGGTTGAAATTTACTAATGTGAATAATATAGATAGCCTTACCCCTACCCAAAGGTAGAACGTTTTGACTAGTTTGGTCCATAACCATTGTTGTAGGCATTGAGATGGCAGTTTTCTAGCGATGACATAACAAATGAAATATACCATAAAACCCCGTTAATCTAAAGGAGCAATAATGTATTAAAAAGCATCATACAAAGGTTTAACAATCCCTTCTAGATAGAGATATCTTTAAAAGGTAAGGGAAGACAACACTTGTAGGCCTGGGGAATTGCAGATGTTAAGGGAAATCGAAACTGGTTTGGCCTTGTGATCACAGATGACATGGATGGTTTAATTAATTTGAAGCTTATTGAACTTGTCGGTTTTGAAATGGACTAACTTGCTATCATATTATCACGAAATAGCGGCCTAAAGCTAGTAATGAAAGGGTCGGGATCACTATTTCATGATAATATTGTTAAACAGATCAATTTACTGACCTTGCATCTGTCTTTAGCTCCATGTCCTTGCAACAACCTCCACAAGACCCACAACAATACATGGACACAGGGGCAAGCGCGCATATGAACTACAATTCAGGTAATCTCACTTCTCTCTCACCTAGTGATAAATCTATTTTGGTTGGAAATGGTGCTGTCATTCCTGTACAATTTGTTGGTCAAACTTTCTTTCCTTACTCTAATAATCGCTTAGTTTTGAAAGATGTCTTAATTTCGGATAAGTTGATTAAAAATCTCATATCAGTACGTCGTTTCACAATTGATAACTGGGTCTCTGTCTCATTTGATCCTTTTGGTTTTACTGTGAAGGATTTTAAAACTGGTGCATTCCTTCAAAGATGCAACAGTCATGGTGAACTTTATCCGGTCGTTCCATCCTCTTCCCCTTTTTCGGCATCTGCTACTGCACTCTCGGCGTTGTCGTCTGATATATGGCATCGTCGACTTGGACATCCAGGGTCTACTGTTTTTAATTTTTTTATTATCTAGGAACTTTATTAGTTGTTCAAATAAATTGTCTCCAATTTGTCATGCTTGTCAACTTGGAAAACATTGTCGCTTTCCATTTAATAGTTCGGTTACTAAAACTACTCGTTTGTTTGAATTAATACATTCGGATTTATGGACCTCACCTATTGCAAGTTTAAATGGTTTTAAGTATTATATTTTGTTTCTTGATGATTATTCGCATTTCTTGTGGGTCTTTCCTTTACGAAATAAATCTGATGTGTTTAATGTGTTTGTCAGTTTTCATGCGTATGTCTTAAATCAGTTCAAAACTGATATTCAGGCTTTTCAATGTGACAATGGACGTGAATTTAACAATGCCCCTTTTTTAAATGTTTTACACAAAAAATGGCATTAAAATTCGGTTCTCTTGTCCTTATACCTCACAACAAAATGGAAAAGCTGAACGAACAACATGGACCGTTAATAATATATCCGCACCTTATTGTTTCAAGCATCTTTACCATCATCGTTTTGGGTCGAAGCTTTACACATGGCCGTTCATGTTCTTAACCTTCTACCCACTACTACTCTTACTTATCGTGCACCTTTTGAGGTTCTTTACGGGTTCTTTCCCACCTATACGCATCTTCGTGTATTTGGATGTTTATGTTATCCGAACTTGTCTGCCATAAGTAAACACAAACTTGCACCTCGGTCTACTGCTTGTGTTTACCTAGGTCCTTCTTCAGATCATCGAGGTTCACGGTGCCTTGACCTTATTACTCAACGAGTTATCATTTCTCGCATGTGACATTTGATGAAGATCATTTTCCGTATTCCTCTTTCCACTCAACTCCCTCCCCCATCTGAATATGATGTGTTTGGTTCTGAGGATACATTGATTGTTATGATTGTTACGCCTGGTCTTGGTCCTTTACCCTTTACAAGTCTTCGTGATGCTTCTTCTCATGCATCCCCCACATCACACAATGACACCAACCCACTACATCATAGCTTCTATCGGCTTTGTTAGTAGCAAATCTGACAATTCTCTTTTCACTTATCATCGTGGTTGTGACACTATTTATCTTTTGTTATACGTTGATGATATTATTTTGACCGCATCCTCTGCTGGTCTTGTTCATCGTGTCATTTCTCGGCTATCTACCAAATTTGCCATGACAGATCTTGGAGAATTGTCATACTTTCTTGGCATTGCTGCCAGTTGCTCTTCGTCTGGCTGTTTTTGTCTCGGTCGTCTTTTGCACGCGACATTCTTGCACGTGCTGGTATGATCACGTGTAATTCATGTACCACTCCTGCAGATACTAAGTCCAAACTTTCTTCTCTCGGTACACCCGTATCTGATCCAACTCTTTATCGAAGTCTTGCGGGTGCTTTACAATATCTCACTTTTTCGCGTCCAGATATCTCTTATGCGGTTCAACAAGTTTGCCTTTTTATGCATGATCCTCGTGAACCGCATATGGAAGCCTTAAAGCGTATTTTACGATATTTGCAAGGTACTTTGTCTTAACATTTATTTATTCATCCATCATCAGTAGACAGGTTGGTTTCTTATACTGATGCTGACTGGGCGGGTTGTCCTAATACACGGAGATCTACTTCTGGTTTTGTGTTTTTCTAGGTGATAATCTTGTTTCTTGGGCAACATGTTGTATCTCATTCTAGTGCTGAAGCTGAATATAGGGGTGTTGCCAATGTTGTTGCCGAAGCAGCTTGGCTTCGTAATCTTTTGCTTGAATTGTCATGTCCACTTAAACGTACTACCATTGTGTTTTGTGACAATGTTAGTGCAGTCTATTTAGCGTCTAATCCTGTACAGCACCAACGAACCAAACATGTTGAAATAGATTTACACTTTATTAGAGAGCGTGTTGCTTTTGGACACGTACGCGTGTTGCATGTTCCATCTCAGCATCAATTTGCAGATATATTTACTAAAGGATTTCCCTCACAGTTATTCCTAGAGTTTCGGACTAGTCTGAATATTCGGGAACCTCCGTTTAGACTGCGGAGGTGTGTTAAATAGACTTTAGGTATTTATGTATTTATCTGTTTTATATATTGATGTATAGTATAGGGACTTATATGTAACATGTACCTCTATATATTATAATGAAAAGCACAGGCAACCCTAACGGGGTTTTCATTATTCAACAAATATGATAGCGAGTCCATTTCAAGATCGGCAAGTTCAAGAAGCTTGAAACCATCCATGTCAACTGTAATAACAAGGTCAGCCCGGTTTTGATTTTCCCTAAACATCTGCAATGTCGTTTATTGCTCGAGTTGTATTTTCTAGATCGGTTCATATGAAAGTTTGTATGTTTTAGAAAGTTTACTTTGAGTTTTCATGAAAGAAAAACAATATTCTGACTCGTAACTTGGAAGGAATAGGGAATACATCGATTTTGAAGAATATGGAAAGATAGTTTATGGATGGTAGAAATGATACATAATACATTATACTCTCTCTATATAATCATTTTAAAGACCATGCAACATTAAGTTTAAACATGTTGACATGTTTTCCGCAGCAGCCTATTAAGGATTTGTAATGTAGTTATACTTGATCATTACTATAATATTCATAAAGTGACAATAGCTAACCAATTATCAGATACTATAAAACCTTACACCAAACAACAGAACCCACTACTGGAGATGGTAATTTCAACTCATTACATGGGAATGGGTGATTTGGTTGTGTTTTATCTCAAGTGGTCAAATAAAAGAAACCGCTAAAAAGGAAACATGCCGAACAAGTTTCCTATCTGTCTAAAATCTATTTTTGAATGAGATGAAAAAGGGACAAAACGAACATTTGTATATGGAAGAACTTACAACATTGCTTACCTTCCATGATCTTTGTTTACAATCTACTTGCTCAAACTACGTGCTCTCATAACTTCTCTACATTTAACAAAAACTCAACGCGAAAAATGAAATTGGCATGTGATAACATGATCAAGCAAACAATATCTTACAGGCTATGCTAAGATCATCAGAGCCACTCTTTCGGGTTAATGCAAGCATCCAAAAGTTTCCATTCTTCACTCCCCTCTTCTGGTTGCTGTGCATCCAGAAAACATAAATTTTCAATTTTAAAAATTTATTGAGCAATTATACCATAAAAAGAAAAAGAAAGGATAGTTACATGGTCATATTCCCATCTGGCTGTTAGTGGAAGAGAGACAAGAATGCTCTCAATTCGACCTCCGGTTTTGAGACCAAATGTTGTTCCTCGATCATACACCTTTAAACACAAATAAAGTTCAATCATAACAATGACAGGTTGGATTAAATACAACCATAACATATCAAAACATACCAAGTTAAATTCTACATATCTGCCCCTTCGAAGCTGCTGCCATTCCTTATTTTGTTCTGTAAAAGGAGTATCCTTTCTCCTTTCTATAATTGGTATATATGCCGGAACCACAGAGTTGGCACATTCTGCAATTTGTCACATGTAAAAAATGAGCATTGTAATAGTTTGAGCTTTAGTAAAAGATATCACATGTACAGCAACCAAATAATTTTTTTTTGTGCAGTTTTTGTCCCTAACCAGTCCATGGGGTTGGTTCACACAAAATGATTCAGGTTAAACACCTAAAATAAAAAAAGCTATTAAGAATATGGATCAAAAGTTTTCCTTAAGTAGACTTTTTACGGATGAAGCCTACTACTATATTGTTTTATTTATAAAAGATACTTAGTTGTTACTAGAATAATGAAACTTCTAGAACTACATTTGTTACATTAATAGTTTTTCAAGATTAAAATATGGGACAAAAAGTGTTACAGGTCAAACTTCTAAAACTGTATATCCTTCTGGTGAGCACATATGCGTTTTGACCCATTACCCATCCTACCCATTTAGTCACCTCTTGGGTTATAAACAGATAATTGATATGTTTTGACATTACCGGTAGCAAACGATAAAAGCATTTCTTGATCATAGTCATTAAGATCATCAAAAAATATGCCTCCAAGCCCTCGCCTCTCATTTCGGTGCTGCATATAGACAATATAGATGAAAACTAAATTTACGGTTGGATTTTGATAAAAACTAATTTAAGGGATACAATGATTAAATGGTAATGGCACCAGTATTGTGTATAGAATTCAATGAGGGAAACAACCAATATACCGTAGGATGACAGTCAACTATCATGCTTTTCCTTTTTGTTACAGAGTATAAGAATTTGAGATTACCATGCAGGATTCACTTTTCCTAGCCATTTAATAGTTCCAAATGTGGCTTGTTGTGACTATATTGGTATAGAACCGTGATGCAGTTTTCTCAGAAACTAGCTTACCACTTTCACTATTTGTGTTACACTCCATAGATGTGTCCATATCTTAGTTATAAACACATATTGTTACTATAACTGCAAAAAGTTACTTATTAACAAGATTCCAGATATAAGAAGCATGGAATATGCATTTGAACACTTCCAAATCCCATTTAGTCATGTGGAATGTTGTGACCAGGTTCATGAAAATTGATCAAGGTCATATCATAGGAATTCAAGGAAAGCAAAGAGTGAGATTCAGAAAAAATCTCAGAAGATATACCTTAATGTAGAAATAGTCATCACACCATTTCTTGAATCGAGGATAGAAGGTGGGATCAAACTTGTCACAAGCATTTTTTTGTACCTAGAAGAAAAAAACCATTGTGAAATACTATTACATGTGGTACAGATGTTGAAAACAGCAAAATAGGCAGATGTTATCAATTGGGTAACGAATTTCTCAGGAGGTATAAAACAGGTTGGGTCGACCTACCAAGGCTATTTGTCATTAAATCAATATCACGATAATGATTACATTATTAGAAACCTATAGTCGAAAGAATGATCCAACTCCTTTTAATAGCACCTAGGAGGTTCCAAGTACTTGGACATACTGTTTGACCTTTTTCTTTCTCTTTTTTTTTTTTTTTTTTTTTTTTTTTTTTTTTTTAATATATATATTTTTACCTAAATTGAACTAGATTTAGTACTTGAAAGAAAAAGATTTTGCAATACAACCACAAACAAAATCTGGTATTTACCGTATGGAAATGCTTGACGTCTTCATCAAATATATAAGCAGGAGTCAAATCAGTACCACCACCAAACCACCACTGCCTTGGTGCTCCAGGAGCATCTGCATTATTTACAAGTAGTAAGGAAACGTTTATTCAGTAAGCAAACACAACATATATTCCACCACATGTGAATTCAACAGCTGTAAACTACTATTGAGCTGGAATCTTGGATAACTGCAATTCATATCTGGTAAGGGTCGACTCTGTGGCATTAGTGTTCTATTTTTTGTACAAATACTTGACATCTCATTTGGGACAAGTGTGATTGTAATATAACACTCTCCAGCATACCTTCATTTCTAGCTTTCAATTTTGACAAACCAATTTGATACTAGCTGTAAGGAAATTGATCTTCAAAGGGAATGTGAAACTATTTATATATCTTTATCTGTAATGTGAAACTATTTATATATCTTTATCTGTTATCTACTACTTCCTTAACTAATAAGAACTTCCAAACACTTAACACCATGAAAAGTGATAATTCCAGCTATTTAACTGAATATGATTATCACTATCAAATAACCACTTCCAAAATGACATACCTAAAGACCTCGAACGTACAGCCTAACCTATAATTAGGTAAATTCAAGCAAACTGTTCACAAAAAGGGCAAATGTCTTTTCAAAAGTCAAAAGTATCATAATACTGTAAAGCTTTTATATAAAGTTATAAACTACCCAAATAGGGTGATAAGAGTCCATATGACCATATATAAGACTTTGCTGCTGATACATTTGAAGAAATGTCGTACCTTTTCGAGCATCAGTCTCAAAGTAACGATAGTTAAAATGTAGTGTTGGTGCAAAAGGGTTCTTCGGGTGTAAAACCTGCAAACATAACAGGAATAGCCTTCTTAATCAAAGCATTTATCTTATAGCTCAATTATCTACATAGATTCAGTGGCGGTGCCTCATAGTTGGTAAAAAAGTGTCAGAAATGAAGCAAAGAGATCACTAAAAGTGCCATGTAGCGAAAAATAACATACTACTAAAACCAAACAAACTTGACTTCTTCACTACAGTCGAATCGCACATATAAGTAATATGAAGTTCACATATACATAGACATATTGTGTTAGAACTCATGCTTCCATTTTCTTTCGGTTAATTTGTGCAAATCCAATTCCTTAAACTAGAACTATCACACCAAATAACAACATAATATTTACCTAATATTACAGAAATAGTCATCTACGAATAGTAACAATCATTGCATATTATTTGTGATAATTAAACTAAGCATCTAATATCCATAAAGATGACAAAAAGTCCAAAACCCCACATTGTTTTGAATTCATCTCTCTACTAAGAGGGTGCTTGTTTTGGCTTATTCAATGGGCTTATTTAGTGCAAATAGGCTTATTTTAGCATTCGGGCTTATGATTGGTGTTGGGGAGGGGGATGGGGTTGTTATAAGCTCATTTTTTGTGGCGTGTTTGGGAGGGCTTAGGCTTATTTAACCTTTTGGTTAAACATAAACTAGACCAAATACCTTGGCTTATTATCATAAGATAATCTAGACAAGGGCTTATGAATTTATTCATCAGAATCCATAAGCTGCTTCTTATAAATAAGGTTAAGCCCAAAAAGTAAGCTTAGACAAACACCCCCTAAGCTGTGATGAACATTGGAAATACTAATACACTAAAACACTGATGCTTTGAATCCATACCACTAACCATCTTAAACACATTCATTTCTACTTCCCTATCTAAAACAAAGTAGCTATTGGATATCCAACATAAATCAATAAAGTATTTAGTACACATTATACCAAATTATTGCATATCTTCCCAAACACTCAAATCCTCATTATCACAATAATCAAATAAACAACGCATCGAAACACCCCCATAAGGCCACAATTCACCAGCATTTCTCATCATTAACATAAAAATAAACCCAATCACTATCCACAAACACCAAAATGTTGAACAAACAAAAAACAACTTAGAGAGCTAACTCCAGCAGCAAAAAAAGAAACAGGCTCAGGCTTAAAATCAAAGGAGATTAAGTTATAGAAACATAATTTTACGTTACATGTCTATCTAAATAATTGCACTCACTATTGCAACTTGCATATCTTCCAAAACACTCAATTTTGCATTATCCACAACCAAAACCCCATAATTCACCAATAATTGTCTTGATTAACATACCAATTACCATCCACAAACATAAAAACTACTAAAAAAAATCAGAAAACACCAACTTACAGAGCTAATTCCAAAAACAAAAACATAGGGGTGTTTGGGCAAGCATTTCATAACTTAATTAGTATTCATTATAGCAACTTCCTTACATATCTTCCTAAACACTCAAATTCTCATCATTAACATAAAAAGTAAAATAACTATACCCAATTAGTCCTCAACACTCAAATTGGGCTTATGAGCTTATGTGGTCTCGGCTTAAGTTCCACAAGCTCTTTTTCCTGCTTATTTTGAAACTTATGATCTTATACAAGTTTATCATGTCATGAAAAGCTTGTATAAGCCAGTAAGCATAAGCTGAAACCACATAAGCTCATAAGCCTAAAAATAAGCTTATACAAACACCCGTTTCTTATCAAACAAACCGCTACTACTAACACCTATACTTATCGGCTTATCGCTATATTACCAAATGTTTTTACAAACATAACGAAAAGCAGCAACTTACAGAGCTAATTCCAGCAGCGAAAAACGGGACAGGCCCAGGCTTAACCTCCCCATTCTCCACACTACTCGGGTTCGCAGCACGATACGCCTCAGGCGGCATAACACCATAAACCACACTAACATTAACCCCAGCCTTCTCCCAAACATTCCCATTCTGCAAAACCCTACTAATCCCACCACCACCTCCAGCACGTGACCACACATCTTCCTTAAACTTGCCCCCACCGTCCGCCTCCTCAATCGCAGCACACACACTGTCTTGCGCCTCACGTATCATTTTCTCAAACCTACCTCGTACCGAAGAGGAGGGTGAGGATGACGATGAGGTGACGTCATCAGATTGACGTAGGAAGGTGTCGGGGCGGTGGGTTTCTGGGGTTTCTTTCTCGATCATGTGGGGTTGTGTTTTTTGGGATGATTTGATTGGTTGGAATCTTGGTTTTTTAAGGTTGAAGGTTGTTGTTTTTAAGGTTGTTAAGGTGGTTGTTGAAGGGGTGGAGACTGGGGTTAGTTTGAAGGGGGAAGTGGAAGGGAGTGATGAGATCATGGTGTGTGTGTGTGTGATGAAGTGAAAATGAAGGTGGGTTTTAAATGGTTTTTGTGTCAAGAAGAAGATAGGAAATGCTATCCATGTTGGAGTTTGAGGGTCCCTTTTGGGGATCTAATATGTTTTTTGTGATGTTAAAAGCTAAAAAAATTATACTATATGTTGCCGACGGAGCACGGAGAAAAAATGCTGACATGGCACCACTTATAAGTCGTCGGATCAATCTAATATTCAATCTTAACCGTATAAAATCAAATCAAGACTAAGGGTGTGTTTGTTTCATTAAGATGTTTTATGTCTGAATCTGACTACCCATCTTACCAGTAAGAGGTGGCTAGTAAGTCTGAATCTGAATGAAATAATGTTGTTTGTTTTTCTATAATTATCCGAATGATTTTAAGTGCTCTTTTTTGCAATTTATTTAAGTAACTTATGTAAATATGAAACAAGACTTTTTATTAGAGGTGGCAATCACAACCCATTTAAAGAAAAATGGGTTGCTATGGATCAACTTATGGGTTGGATTGGGTTACCTCTTTGGCAAATAAATGGGTAAAATGAGTCAACAATTAGACTTATGTGAATCAA
>LBNU01011742.1:10098-25070 GCA_014162995.1 Artemisia annua | reverse complement strand
TCCTTGAAGACTTTGAAGATAAACGCATTGAAGACGCAAGGTACACATTTCCTTTTATTTCCTTGTCTAGAAATGCATGCTTAGTTTAGTCTCTAGTATTTATGTGATTTTGTTTGGCTTGTGGTTTCCTCTAGGTTTTATATCTATACATATATATACTTATCTATTTATTTTATATATATATATATATATATATATATATATATATATATATATATATAGGCCTGAGCAACGCTCAGTTTGAAATATCTTTTGGGTCATTTGTTATGGTTGGTCTATCACAACTCGAGTATGGCATCATTATGGTTAGTTTTGATAGCTTTCTTTTCCTCTCGATATATATGCAGCAAATTGGGCTACAAAGAGTTGTGTTGATGTGCTACAATTTAGCATTGATTTGTTAAATCATTTATCTTTCTAACCGTATATATTTTAACATTGTTAAACTTATACAAACGTCATAAAAAAAGTGTACTCAGGCAACGCACGGGTATTGCACTTGTTTGTATTATTGAAAAAGTTTTACATTAGAAATTGATTTTTAAAATAAGCAAATTTAATAATAATAACAATAATAATAAATATATTTTTAAAAAATTACATTACTATTTTTTTCACTAAGCCACGTGCTCCTTGCACCCCGTCCTATCTCTGCCCATGTTTATAAGGCATGTCTATAGTGACAGGGCCGAAGCCAGTGAGGGGCTGGAGGGTGCTCGGCCATCCCCAACTAGTCAAGCTAGCCTACCTATCTATTGAGCTGTGTTGTTTTGTTTTTTATTTTCCGACAAGTTTGAATGACAGAGGTTGTGACTTTTCATGATAATTGTGTAAATGGAGTAGGATTTAGGAAGGTGGAGGAACAAGATGCAATATTGAAGAGAAAAGAGAAAATATATATAAATCTATATATTTACTCCCTCCGTCTCTAAATTATTGTCATGAGAGAAATCACAAAGTTTAATAAAAGTGTGGGCACTTTAATTTTCAACCACTAAAATGAAATATTCCTCCACTAGATTCTCTAGTTTTTACTGTACCTAATAAGGAAAGTGGACAATTATTTTGAAACATCCTAAAAAGGAAATATGGACAATAATTTTGAAACGGATGGAGTATTATTTAGGACCCACGTTAAGTGGAATTAAAAGTTCTTTTTAACAATTTACTCTTATCAAATTATTAATGTTTATATGTTTTTTAGCATGAATGTTTATATGTTAAAACAAAACTATTAGTAATGGTCCACTGGGAGCAATAATTTCGAGGAACATTTTGAATATTTCGTTTCTGAGCAGAAGAGCCGTTTCAAGTGGGCAGTTAAAGACTCACGCACCAAGTTTGCATCATTTTATCAACTTTCGTTATAATATTGTTCTAGTCCAATACCAATAGCCTGCTGCCCATTGGAATTTATAGTGTTGGGTGTGTGTCTGTGTTAAAGTATTGACTTTTTGTCCTTTTGATATACAAAGTTATAGTGTTGGGTTGTATTCTTAAGTCAATGTATTTTTTTAGCTGAAATATTCCAAGTTAAATTGTAAACTAATAAATTTTATTATTATTATTATTATTATTATTATTATTATTATTATTATTATTATTATTATTATTATTATTATTATTATTATTATTATTATTATTATTATTATTATTATTATTATTATTATTATTATTATTATTATTATTATTATTATTATTTGTGTCAAACGCAGAGTCGCAATTTAAATCTGATTTATTTATTTTCCATCAAATCAAAAGCATAATTATATATATATACTAAAAGAGGGGAGGATGCTTGGGTCATAGGCGAGTGCTTCAAGAGTTGTAAGGTACAGTTGTTTGTACAGTAACCCGTGCTTCACAATAGTTGTACACACACAGAGACACAAACAATATTTCCCCACAATTCTACAGCTTTCTTCACACTTTTCTTCTCCATCAACACACACACACACACATCTATGTCTTCCTTTCTTAGATCTACCGTCAATCAAAACCAAAAATCAATCTATGAATTTCCATATTGAAAAGCAATACCACCACAACAACTGTTTTTTTTTGGTGCGCTGGAAATTTCCAACATCAAACAAGATCCAACCCTGTTTTTTCAGCTACACCCACACACAATCCGCCCTTTCTCCATCATCATTTTCTCTAAAAAAATCCGGCCAACGAGGTCAATACGAAGCTAAAATGAAAGAATTGATTGACACCAAACACAAAATCATCAGGTATGAAATTACTGTGTATGTTTTATTTTCTGTTAAAGATGGTTGTGAAGGTATTTAAGATTAATCGACCACCTTTGTCTGTGAAAGTAGATGAAGAGAAAGAGACTGGGATTCAAGGTTTGGAGAAGAAGATAAGCGATGATGTCGAAATGGTTTGAAGGCTTCTTTTTAACACCTTTTTTTTAATTATTATCTTTTACCAAAATATAGATTTCAGGCTTTTCTTAAATTTTAGATATTTATAATCTCTGTGATTTTATAATCTCTGTGATTACTTTTTTTTTAACTGGATTACAGATCCTGGAAGTGTTTGATGAAATGTTTTTTCACTTCTTACTCTCAAAATTACACATATTGGAAGTAAAAAGCATGTCATGTTACAAAATACTCCATACTTACAAGAAAAGTTTCTATAAAGGATTGGCAACTCATCAACGATTTAAAGCTTATGAGAGTTTACGGTTGAGTTATTCCTCATTAGTATTGCTATGACTTAAAATCATTTATACTTTTTAAATTATTTTCAGTTTATTGCTTCTGATGAGTGGATAAAAGGCGTAAAGAAAGTAATCATGGCCTTCACAATTGAGCGGAGAAAACCTGATGCTGCAACAGGTATTACTCTGTGCTTATATATGTTGTGTTTAATGATTTAGATGGTTTATTTGTTGAAATGATGTGTAACACATAAGTAACATAAAGGAATTTGGTAAGGATATTTGTTTGGTTGTTAAGTTATTTTGTAGAACAATGTGCATCTCATTATTTTATCACCTTTAACATGTTAAGGGCAAAAAGTTGATATAGACATCAAGTTGTGTTGCTTAGATGTGTAAAACATTCATTGCGCCTATTATTAATTTGTGCTCTATTTTTGTTGTTTGAGCATGTGTGGCAGTGGGCTCCAAGATTTCATCTTCTGCATCGCTATTGTAACTTGAAAGAAGGTAATCGTCCATAACTTTTCACTTTAGTATAAAGGATTCTCATTCTTATTTAATATTGTTGTTCATGGTATAGCATATATGTATAATGTCTATTGTAGTTGCTTCGAGCATCTTCAAAGAAATGGTTAAAAATGACTTGAAAAAAAATAGGTTAATGCATTGGAGCAATATTGAACGATATGTCTCAGAAAATCAACCTCTTGAAAATTGATAGTGTGTGAGTGAGTAAATGTTTGTTAATAATATGTTGATAAGGGATTTTAGCATTGTATTTATTGGTTTAAGAATGGGTTAAAGTATCAGTAGATTAAAAGTTGGATTATGCACCTTAGATTTTGAACATGTAATGTATTTTTAAATATTTGCTTGATTTGATATTTTAACTTATGTTCGTTTCTGTAGGTTCGTCTATGTTGCTAATAATTATATCCTATCTGTGCGGCTTAAGATAAGATGTAACCCGCGTTGGGTTGTAATTGGCACCTATATAGTTTATTACAATGTAGAACTTTAAAACATTGGTTATGCATCAGTTTCAATAGGCTTTATTATTCATCCTACATTTTACTTTGCAATGTTTTAGGAAGTCTTGAGAGACAGAAGCAAAGTGCAAGAGATGGTTCGCTTATTTGATCCAGTAGTTCGTGTTATAGATGGCTATGTTGGAGAGCGCGTCTCACTCAGAGTAACTTCAATAAAACATATTTCCACCTAAAAAAAATCATCTTCATTATAAGCCTTTCATAGCCTAAAATTAGTTACAGGAACTTCTGGTGTTCTTTTGATCAGGTCGACTTAGAGTGTTCAGGCAGACGACAAGCAGTTGGTGTTTTCACTCATAAAAGACTCTCTGTGTAACCCATATTTTCCTTGACTTCTTGCAGAAAGATTGATATGTAACGTGTCACCAAACCCACGAACTTTATAGTAAGTAGCAGTTCGAGCAAAATCGTTTGAATAGTTGTTATTATCACTATAACAACAACTTCACTGGTTGCCCCAGGTAACTAAAGTTGTTATTATCACTATTATGTTTCATTTTGAAAGTTCGTATTATGTCATAGGATTAGTGTAGTGTTCTCATTTCATCCAACTGTTGGTTTAGGGGCGTTTGGATTAGCCTATTTTCTGGATTTGCAATGTTTTAGGAAGTCCTGAGAGACAGAAGCAAAGTGCAAGAGATGGTTCGCTTATTTGATCCAGTAGTTCGTGTTATAGATGGCTATGTTGGAGAGCGCGTCTCACTCAGAGTAACTTCAATAAAACATATTTCCACCTAAAAAAATCATCTTCATTATAAGCCTTTCATAGCCTAAAATTAGTTACAGGAACTTCTGGCGTTCTTTTGATCAGGTCGACTTGGAGTGTTCAGGCAGACGACAAGCAGTTGGTGTTTTCACTCATAAAAGACTCTCTGTGTAACCCATATTTTCCTTGACTTCTTGCAGAAAGATTGATATGTAACGTGTCACCAAACCCACGAACTTTATAGTAAGTAGCAGTTCGAGCAAAATCGTTTGAACAGTTGTTATTATCACTATAACAACAACTTCACTGGTAGCCCCAGGTAACTTAAGTTGTTATTATCACTATTATGTTTCATTTTGAAAGTTCATATTATGTCATAGGATTAGTGTAGTGTTCTCATTTCATCCAACTGTTGGTTTAGGGGCGTTTGGATTAGCCTATTTTCTTGCTTTTAGAGATTTTGAAAAGCCCTTTTTCCTACCTTATCAAACTTAAATTAGCTATGAAAGTGAAAGAAACATACTCAAAATCTTATTGTGAACTGGCCTTCCCAAACGCGCAACAGTATAAATGTCTGACTGCTATCTGAGATTGTCATCAATGTCTTCAGCATATTTATAGTTTATCCATTTTAACATGATAAGTTAGTATGTCGGGTCACGAATCAAGAGAAAAAAATAACATAAGGTATCAATTCAATTGACATATATGACGTTCTTTTAGCTTGGTTTATCAGTTTATTGGATTAATTAGTCGACCATGATTTGTACATAAAGAAATGTATCGTTATTAATATAGAGTGATAAAGAATAAAAAATTAAGAATACTAATCCGTTTTGGGTATGATAATTAACTCAGTCTGATTAATAAACTTTCTATACTATGATTTATCATATGACATTGAACACTCTAGCATGATATGATTGGACTTTGTGTTATTTTTTATTTTTTATTTTTGGAATGAACTAGCTTATTACATATGAAATTGCTCAGCCAGAGGTTCATTGCTCTCTCGGCTCGACCTCAAGTCAATTTTTTTTTTTTTTTTTTTAAAAAAAACAAGTCAAGAGATAAACAGATTGCTCCATTCAGAAAACAACTAGGTCCAAAGGGGGTGATAACTTTCACAAGGAAATGTTAAAGCTCAAAAGAAGGCTGGGTTGGCTAATGGTTCAGAATGGGTAAATTTTGGTAATCTATTTCATTACTACTGTTTATATGGAAAATAATTGTTGATGTCTCCCGCATTTTATTGCAGTCGAGTAGAAAAGAACTAGCTACAAACATCGAGTCCACAAAGAAAAAGATCACAAGGACCGAAAGATGGTCATGGGTCATTCAACAATCCTACATTTGTCAAAATTTGTTAATATTGGTTTTAAGTAGCAAGTTATGAATGTATTTGAATCATGATGCAATTGTTGGGTGAATATGTATGTTTTACATTCGATTCATCAACACAGATGCTATTGTTAAAGTTCTATTAAAAAATTTTCTGCTATTGCAAAGCATTGTTACTACATGTATATCTGCTATTATTTGTTTCAAAAGGTTTTACATTCTTCAAGTTGTTCACGACTTTGTATCGCTTAGCAAAATAAAAGGTTCCCCGCAGCAACGCGCGGGTTACCCTGCTCGTTGTAAACTAATAGTAATAGTGCTGGAGTTAGTTTAGTTCATGGTTTGGTTCGATCGGTTTGAAGCTTAAAACCTGGTTCAAATCAATAATATTTATTTGACATCTTTGCGGTCAAACCAGCATAGTCAAAGACTCGTCCACGCCAAGTAACCTAAACAGGAGAAACCTCGTCTGTTTAATTGTATGAGATATTTTCAAATTAACAAAACATGTAACTGTATAACTTAATGATTTTTGATATATAGTAGAAACTCGATAAATAATACTCGATTAATTAATAAACTCTTAAACTCTCTAAAATAATACTTTTTGCAGGTCACTATTCATTGATTTATAGATAAATTAATATCGATAATTTAATAACTTTATTAATTAACAAATTTAGGTAGTAATTCATAAAGTTTCTGTTGTATGTGGTTCAGAATTGCCTATACAGCATATTTGATGCTGCAAATCACATTTCTTGGTGTGATGATTAAAAAGTCAGATGAGCAACAAATAGTCAAATCGACATAATTAACGAGATACTAACAGTTAAATCAGTATCACCCAAACCGTGAACATTTCATTGTCTTTGGTGATAATCCAATGGAAGCAATATCAATAATATCTTTGTGATGTTTCATTGGTAATTCAACACTGGCTAAGATCGTTTAACTTATTGTCAATGTGATTTTTGGGTTTCCATCTTGCACCAATTAAGTTTAATCACAATACCCATGTTTTTAAAAATTTTGTTTTAATAAGATCACAAAATTTATATTATTCAATAACAATCGATGTTATGACAAGTTACGCATTTGAATGCATATCACCATGACATTAGAGTCGATTAACGTGCTTCCTTTGAGCTAATGTATGATATTTTATCCGTTTGACTTATTATTGATAAAATAGAACCCAAACGTCTTGTTACATTTAAATTGGTTGGCATTACTACCTCCAGATCCTCTCAACCAGACTGAGAGTCTGAGACCGTATTATGCTTTAATAGGAAAAAGTTGTATCAAGTCCTTTAGGCAATAACCACAGAAAAATCTTAAGTCTATAATATGAAAATGTTAAAAGAGACGTATAACTTGGCTAATCATTTAAATTTGAGTCTAAAAATGATACAAAGTTCCCATTACTTGTTTATATTGTTTCTTAAATTAGAATTATGACGCTATACTTGTAACTACCTCCAGTAAGTTCACAGTAACCTTCAGGATGTTGCCTTCTGTCTCATCCATTTTGTAGCAGACCACTTCTCTCCGGAGAGAACTTCACAACCTCCATGAATGCTGCTTGGGTCCGATTGCCCATCAAGTCCCTGCATAAAAAGACAAAGTTATAGAAATGTTTATGGCTCCAGAATAAGAAACTATCAATTTACAAACAATATTTTAGTGTTGAGCTAAAGCAGAATATCTATTTCTTGATTCTAGATGTCAAACAAAAAGAACAATAAAGGTTGTATATATAATCTAAACAAGAACGTAAGTATTACCAAACAAGATATTAGTTTTACATATTATAGGGGAAGTAACTATCCTAAGTATATTTTGTTCGCCAATCTAAAGTTCAATTTATATCTTTGACTAGTGGTCATACTTTCACTACCTTTACCTTCTACCCAATGGTCATAGTGTCACACTTTCCGGCATTCTGCCTTCATGAGCATTTACATGAATATGTTTCAATACAGGGGAAACTGGTCAAATATACCTTTCTTTTTGTCAGGAAAATAAGACTCACAGATTAGAAGTGATTGAAAGACAAGACACATTGGTGGAACCAATAACTTCCAAAGTACTTGTTTCCAGCATTCATTTTACTTGATATCGCAGGAGATCGACACATATTTCTACCATATGTAATTATTTATATCATGAATGGTTAAAACTATTTCCAAAAACACACGGCAAAGATATCAAACTGTAGCTACTTAAGAGAAACAAAAAATTGAGTGTAGATAACAGACCATGCTCCAGAAAAGCACGGCATCTCCTTTATTCGGTTTAACACAAAGTCCCTTCACCATTTTTCCACCGCAGCTGCATTCCTCTGAACCAGCCTGACATGTAGACAAATTAGGTTAGATATTTGTGATTAGAACCCGAAGTATGTAAAGTAATATAATTAGTAGTCAAGTAATCATTAGGCAAAATTTAGTTTGCCTTGGTAATCTCAATCAATACCCGTATAATCACTACTAACATATGACTGTTTTTAGGGATTTCTTATGTTTGATATGTAAATTATGTGTATGCTCTATCATGATCAAATAGAAAAGCCATACATCTTGTGTCTACTTTATATGATATAACACTTGATGCTTTATTTACACATGCAATCAATGACAAGAATGCAACCCTTACCAGAGGAAAAAAGGTTTCTCCCCCTTCAACATTATCAGTCAAATACATCAACATTGTCGCTACTCTTTGACCACCACGCTTCAAGTTGAACTGTATGAAATAAATACTTCATCATTATCAAGCATATCAACAGGTCAACTAACAGCTAAGGTAGAATAAATTACAGATAGACAGGTTGAATGCATAAATACAGTGATTTACCGTATCAGAGAAGTAGTCATGGTGCGGTCTGTAAAACTGATTCGGTTCATACCTGTGCTTCTGTAGATGTTAGTTTTAATACTGAACATGTATTAGTATACTTGTGAATTAAATGACAATTAAGAACTCAACAAACAAAGCACCCACCTTAACACTTGAATGAGTTCTCCATTTTCGATTGGAACTTGAGAATATGTAGCAATCCGTTTTTCAATCGCCTGGTTTTGCATATAAACAGGATATAGAAATGATCAGCTGTACTAAAGCAATCAACTGCTTAATGACGCGCAAGGGAAGCATACTAACATGAACCATTGGGTACTTCCTCTCTTCATGGTTTAAAAACATGCCTGAACTAGTTCGGACATTACTCTTGATTCCCTATTGAATACACAAAAAGTCAGATATAATGCATAAAGAGTACTATGAAAAGCAGTAATGGTACTGGCTACAATAAGCGCATCTGACACTAAAAAATGGTTAAAACATGATTGTTATTTCAAAGTATCCACAAAAATAACAAATTTCAACTCAGCAGCCAATGCATGTTAAGGAAACTGATAGCTGATAATCAACAGAAAGAAAACCATATAACTACTTTTAACATACCTTCCCAGTTTTTGCATCCACGACGGTGGACACCTTAAGACGGGGCTTGGCCACTGCTCTAAGATAATCACATTCCTGCAGTGTTCACAATAATTCATGAGTTGTTTCACATCATTTACAAGCTGTTAGCATTATGCATCCTTGAAGCAACCAAGTACTAATAACTTTTGGGTTTTGAACTTGTCAAATAAAAAATTATACGTTCAACAAAATACAATTATAGCAGTATGCATCCTTGAAACAACCAAGTACTAATAACTTTTGGGTTTTGAACTTATAAAATCTAAAATTATACGTTCAACAAAATACAAGTATAGAACTGTTGTGTTCTTATTAAACCTAGAAAGTGTGGAACTTGAGATGTTAGGCCATTTAATTACATACTGTGTAAGGGAAATCCACAAGGCAATTTACTTAATTTACATGGACTTAATTGCATGTCTAGGTTTGACAATAAAATTACACTGCTACTCTAAGGTTAATGCAGATTATAAACAATTTTTCAAGAGAATGAACAACAATCGGTATCACACAGAAACATGGTGAACAATATTAGCACGTTCTTTGTGTACCTCTGCGCTTAAAAAGTTGTGGAACACAATGATTCGAGGAGACCAGCTAATTATTTCAGGTTTAACCTGCAGAAATGAGAAAATGAAAAACACCTTAAACAAAATGTCAAGGATAAAAATGTAGATAAGGTATTCATTAGCATGATTTGAGATACGTTAGTTTCAGTAAAAAGTAAAAACCATAAACCGGCCATGACATAAGAACAATGACCACTACTAAATTGTCTCTTTTCATTTATGACTAACCAATTAATAAGCAAATGATGGGTTATGACTATATGTCTCTATTGGATTATGTCCTTTTCCTTGATGTTTTGATATTTGAGCTATGCATACTCACTTACAATAAATATATTCTCAATCAACTTCCTAGTAACATTTTCCATAATATATGTAAACCTCTGTATCTACACTACTGCATAATCTCTTTTTACTTATTAAGCTTTGCGCCTTTGCGTAAAGTTTCATGTATTTCTCAACGATTTTCTTTAGGGAAATTTATATAACGTAAAACCATTGCTTGACCAAAAGATACAACAGACAACTAGAAATAAAAAAATAAATAGAACCATATGGGTTGGGTCTACAATGAGTACGTACATATCCAATCCGTAAAATTGCAGCTTCCTTGTCATTCCCCCAACCAGATATGACTGAAACCATAAGACCGTAGAATACGAAATTAGAAGCATAACAATTTCATACGACCTTATTTTATTGCAGAACATCTCAACAGTAACTATACACAAATAAATTATTTTGATGATGTGTGATCCCTATTCCCTGTCCCACCTCATATGCAAATTTTAAAATTTCAGGTGTTTCATGGTACTATTAATTAACTCCAGAAAGAAGGTAATGATGAAGAATAATAATGTAACATACCAACCTGGAGGCAACTGATTACCATTCTGGCTCCCAAGTGATCTTCTAAAGGAAGGAAACGTAGAGCCTAAAATATTATATTTGTCAGAAATCCTTAAAAGTAAAGACATCACCTTCTTAGCAATGAGGTCCAAACACATATTACAGAAAAATAATAGAAGAAAGTTTATTGGTAATATTGTTTTATCTTTTTGCACAATACAATGCATAGATACTTGCAGATTACCCTGTATATTTGGTCTAGCTCATATACTTCCAGAAGCATGGTGTGTAGTACAGTTATAAAACCAAGCTGGACGCATTGCGTCCAGCTTGGTTTTATAACTGTACTACACACCATGCTTCTGGCAGTATATGAGCTAGACCAAATATATGCAGGGTAATCTGCAAGTATCTATGCATTGTATTGTGCAAAAAGATAAAACAATATTACCATTTTGTATATAAATTGGGATGAAATGGAGTGGTGTTGATTTTAAAGCTATTTTTTTGTTACTTTGGCATAAGTTGTTGGACTGCAGATTCAAGGATGACCATTTTGTATATAAATAAAAAAACTTAACCTTTTCCGGGTAGAAATTAGACCCTTTACCCTAAAAAAAACTTAACCTTGAGTTGATATATAAAAAGGCAAAAAATAAAACGGTGATGAATCATTGAACTTCAGCATGCCGATCCAACTTTCATTATCAGGTTACATGTCTTTATAAATTCATATCCACATTTGCGGTGCACATTATGGAATATATCTATTATAATCTACAATGTTCATTGCCATCTGGTCTAGAAATGGATGTAATAGAGCAGTATGGGAACATGACTAATAGAAGAAGGAAAGCAAAAGGGAGATGGGGTCAAAGTAAAGAGTATTATTAGCATCATAACACGAGATAAAGACTAACAATAAGCAAAAGCTACATGCCAACTCTGATATAGTATATGGTTGAAAATATTTTACCATATGAATCTTCTAAATTCCGAATAAATGCCAATTGAAGCAAAGAACCTGCGTTGTAATTTACATAACACCATTACTACACATTTAGCAAAATATACAACATGAAGGCACGGTGAATGTAAGATATATAGGGTATATCATTATGGTTATACATATAGGCCCAATGGCCGACTTGTACTCTGCATTTCTCAGCTTTGTACACTATAAAGATACCACTTCCAAATCTAAGGGCTCTGAGAAACAGAAATTTCTAGCACCAACATGTGCATCTACAAAGGGAAAATTTTGCATTACTAAGTGAAATAGGTCCTTTTATACGTAGTAATTGATTTGACACCCCAAGATTTAATACCTGCACTCAGGCCCCTGCCCAATGACTTAACAGTTCAGGTTAATAAGTTCTGATAGTCAATGATAGTTCTCTCAATAAGTAATTAGCTCTACAAATAGAAGACTTTTAAAGTTAAAATGTAGGAGGTTCCGAGGTTATAACTTATGAGTGTGAAGTGTATGAGACTATCAGTTGAACACATTAAGTAGGAAGTTATGCCAAAAATTAAAAGGCCACTTATCGGGTATGTTTGGCAGCGAGCGTTTAAGAGCATTTGAAGCAACTAGCAACCAGAGGTTAGCCTTTTGTACACATATGCTTGTTTGGCAAGCATTCCTAATTTTTCTAAACACTTCAAATCAAAATGCTACTTTTAGTAGCATTCGCTAGCAACTAGCACTTTCACGTAGTAATTTTACAGCTATGCTACCAAACACTTAATTAAAACAAACAGCTAATGTCTGCTTACTGCTACTGCTATTTTCGCCAAACATACCCATCATCTTATGTTGCCAAACTACTTCTTAAGCACCCACAAATGTACCAAATAACCTCCTCATCACTCGGGACAAACTAGGTTACTACGGCTTGACACACCCGAAATGAAATCAACTAGTTTCGAAAAAAACATTTTTCATTAACCAAATTCCTACAAATTACTATTTTATAATGCATTTGGAAGTTGGAACTGCAAATTTAGTTAATTGCCTATAATTAATTATATGGGTGATCCATTAAAATCCATTTTATAAAAAATTACATCCACCAAAACATAACAAAAAAATCAGATTCACGTATCTATTAATAGTACCATGTAATCAGCAACAATCAAGCATTGTTGTATAAATAAATAAATAGAACATAATTAATTAATCATGATGGTAATTAATCAAATAAAAATACCGAAAATCATTCCGATGGTGACAAGTGTAAGTAAGAAGATGACGATTTTCATCGCAGAAGCCATCGCCGGATCTCACGCTCTTTATTTCCGGCTTCTCTTATTTCACTTTTATTTTCTTTTCAAATAAGAATATAGCCCATGGTTTTTGTAACTAAAAAGCCTTTTATTCACATGTTACATGATGCCATTTCCTATTTTGGTTATGTGTTTTGTTCGGATTTTTTTTCCTTGTCTAAGTTTTTTATGTGGGTTACTTTAGGGGTGTTTGTTTCGACTTATACGGTCGGCTTATAGATCTCTTTTGTTTTGAACTAATATTTCATAAGTTTACTTTTTGTGATTTATTTTGAAACTTTTCAGCTTATATAAGTTAATAATAACATAAGAAACTTAAACTTATATAAGTCAAAAAGTTTTAAAATAAGCCATAAGAAGTGAGCTTATTAAACATAAATCCAAAATCAAATAAGTTATAAGTTGGTCATATAAGCCGAAACAAACACCCCATTAGTGATGTTTGGGATTGTTTATTAGTTTTTTCATTTTTTATTTAAAAGAATGAAATTTAGAGTTCAAGACTGTCACTCTTTTCTCAATTCAAGGAAAATGAAAATAATAAGAAAGGCAAAATAAAAGAAAATGTAAAAGAGTTGTTGGTTTATATATTCTTAAGATAGAAGAAGTGAAAAGGAAATTAACCATAACTCATGTTCTTGAGTTGAAGAAAAAAATAGCTTGTTCAAATTACATATATACCCTTTAATTGTTAGTGTCAAGTCTTTTAAAAGAGGCATACTAATCTTTACACAAAGTATATTCATATTTCAGTTCCTTTTCATCCCAAAAATAGGATAGAAAAAAAAAAATAAAAAAGTCCTTTCATTTACCTCTCAACTTCCCTTTCCTTTCTAGAAAAAAACTAAAGAACATAAAAAAAAAAACATTTATTTTCCTTTCCTTTCCTCTCAAATTTTAATTTAAGAACACAGTGTATCGGTAATCCAATGGTAGAATATAGTTGAATTATTGTTTTTGATAGTAAAACAAAATAATTGTAACATGTCTTGAGAAAAGTCAAATGCCACACTAACAGATTCAAAACAAATGTTTATAAATACTTCTAACAATGTTTACAAAACATATTAAAGAAATAACAAGTCTAAAATATAAATCCAAATTTCAAAGTTTAATCAATTACAATGGAAATGTGGACGGTTATCATCAAGTTGGTCTACCCTTCACTCATATTTCGACTTTCATTTATTACATGTCGTGAAGAAAATAAATGTGATCACACTAATGGCTCAATAAACAAATATAAACAAAACAGATAATAAAGTATGCATAATTAAACGAAACGGAGCCACAGTTACCTGGTCAAATTTCATAAGAGTTAAATGAAATGAGTAGTAAAACGAATCGTATAGAAATGCCCCGCGTCTTCTAAAAATATGTTTAACGCATGCTATATGCTTAGACCAAATAATAAAATACATATCATATCAAATTGTAGATGAGAGTTGCAAAGAGGTACCAATACAAAATATGCAATGGGGTGTTGGCACTACACAACCATCCACCAACTCAAAAACTATATGAAATTGGCTTAGGATGCATCCATACACCCCCTATAAAAAATCACTCCGATGGTGAAAAGTGTAAGTAAAAAGATAACGATTTTCATCACATAAGCCATTGCCGGAACTCGCGCTTCTTTTTCTGGCTTCTTATGTCACTTTTAATTTGTTTTCAAATAGCTCATGGTTTTTGTAATTAAAAGTCGTTTTACACATGTTACATGATGCCATTTCCTTTTTTGGTTATGTGTTTTTGGATGTTTTTTTTTTTTTTTGGGTTAATATACAAAAAGGTTACTAAAGTTCGATAAAAACTTCTCTAAGTTACTAAAGTTTTAAAATTGTCATCTAGGTTACTGTACTTATAGGAAACATGAGGTGAGATCAATATAGAACTCATATTTGTCATAAACCAATGAACCAATTATAGTCATCCATTTTTTTTTTTATCTAAATTAATAAAATCCATTTTCCTCTTTTTTTTTTTTTTTTTTTTTTTTTTTTTTT
>LBNU01011740.1:108330-119579 GCA_014162995.1 Artemisia annua | reverse complement strand
GTGTTCCTAAGAGATCTTTTATGTTATCTCGTGGCTCTAGACTTGATTAGTGCACATTTGGTTTCCTATGCGGAGGCATGGAGCAGAGGGCCTCCTGTTTCAATATCAACCATCTCTAATAGACGATCGATAGATTACACTGGTTCCCCGTGAGAATGAAACAAACATCTTTTGAGAGATGCCTGAGTGGCTAAGAAGGTTTAGGTGCATTGCGTCACTGGGTCCATGACGTCTTTTATCTTCAATACTGGTGTCGCCTTAGCAACGACCAGTAGCATATGAATTGCACCCGGTGTCTGACCTAAGGTTGATAAAATGGAGGGCTATTTCTTTTCACCCTTTTAATACGTTTCTTTTTAATTCTTCAACCCCTTCTTTCTCCTTTCATTCTTTTCTCCTTTTTTCATATCATACCTAAGGACTTCTAATTTCTAACTATTGGTGATGTCCTTGGGTAGATCCCTCCGGTTTAGGCGGATCATAGGACGGTTTTTCCTATCCTTAGTCACCTTGTAACTCCATAACTTATCCTATTGATGCCTTTGAACCAAATCATTCAAAATCTCTCAAAGTGTGTTAGATTATAAAACTTTTGTTAACACTTTGAGGTTTTGGATTTATTATGAAAGACTCCCCCTCTACATATGCTAATGATTGTTTTCAGAAATTTGCATATGCGGGAAGAGTTGGCACTTTTGAATTGATCCACTCTTAATAGACATGTACCCGAGGGACACGTTTACGTTGCTTAGTTAAAGGGATGCATTATCAGCTTTTAGGTGATAACTAGCCCTAATAACTAACTTGATGTTGTTAACATTCCTAAAAGGAAGTTAGACCCGTCAAAGTAAACGTCTAGAAAGAGTTTCTTGAAATGGTACTTTCTACTCGGATAAATCCTTTCGAATATAAATGTTTGTTGTTTCGTCAATTCGTGGGTCAATTCTGAGTCGAGCTCGCACAAGATAAGACTTTTTAACGTCATATTTTAATCACTTTCTTCTTCTCCCCCTCAAAAATAGCATATCAAATGTTGTTTTTGTAAACGGTTTTGATTAAAATATGCCTTTTTGAGTCTTATGGGGAGAAATCAACAAGATTTGAAGATTTAAGAACGATGTTTTGAGTCAAGTACTCCCCCTCAACAAGTGAAGCTTATTGAGGTTTAATACTTGTCTTTTGAGCAGAATTGAGAAAATACTGAAAGGTTTGATTAATTCTACTCAAAAGTAAGAAGCTTTCGCTCCTTATATTTGGATTGTAGCACTGATGCGTACCACAGGGTCCTTTCATTACAAAGTGCGGGTTGTACACTGTTATGTGTGCACAAGCCGTAGTAATTACAAATCAAACAATATTATAAAGATATTGAAATTTTTGTACCAATAGAGTAGGAGCTGAAGTTCATCATCTGACTAAGCATCGAAATCTGTGAATTGTGGATCAGGCCGTCTGAATGTCAAGATCGGAAATGAAGGTCGAACTCCGATGTAGCTTTCCAACCTTCTGATTTGTTGTCGACGATATAGCCTTNGCGGGTTGTACACTGTTATGTGTGCACAAGCCATAGTAATTACAAATCAAACAATATTATAAAGATATTGAAATTTTTGTACCAATAGAGTAGGAGCTGAAGTTCATCATCTGACTAAGCATCGAAATCTGTGAATTGTGGATCAGGCCGTCTGAATGTCAAGATCGGAAATGAAGGTCGAACTCCGATGTAGCTTTCCAACCTTCTGATTTGTTGTCGACGATATAGCCTTTCTTCAACTGTGTGAAGAAATTTGCGGAGCATTCTTCGTCCATTTGCCTTCCACCTAGTTTCACCGCCTTCGTTCAACCTCTTCTTTTCATCCTCCAACCTTTCTGCTAACCCTTCACGAACCCTTTGAAGTGTCACATCACTGAACTTAGGAATTTCATCGAACCTCATGTAACGAAGCTGATGCTTGCTGTTGAGGTAGGTGATTCCAAATGACGGTTGTTGCACGAGAGTGTATTGTGACGACCCTTGAATATCAGGAAACATTAGTTGTGGTTTGGTGAGGTTGATGGTATTCTGATAACTCTCCACGCCAAGTTGAAGATCTTCCACTCTTTCTTGAACTATCGCCCGTCTGATGTAGAGTAGGAGAGAGGCAATGAAATTGTATTGTGTTTCTCGTTCAAAGTTGAGCATTTTCCCTTGAACTTTGAGCAGATACATGTCTTCAATGTCGTTCAGGTTCAAGTCTGGGAAATCTGCTTCATTAAACTTGTATCGCTTCTCATCCAGTCTCTTGACGATGATTTCCTTCATGAAAGTGTAACTGAATCTCTTATCTTCCACGATCTCCATTATGGCAACAATACGAAGCGGGTGCTTCACACTTTCACTTGACTTTAGATGTAGACGGTGGGTATAACCAAGCTTTTGTTTTTCCAGCCAGTGTTGAATACCAAGAAGAGCTTCCCTGTTGTATTGGACAACTGATTTGCAGAATATTGGTGCTGACTCTTTAATGTCTGGTAGTTCGTATCGGGCTGCTGGAATGGAAAGCGTCAGTGAAGATGCGTATCATTCCTTTGAGGTTTCGTGAGCGTGTTGGAGATATCGGAAGTCGTTGTTGAAGAAGCGTCAGTAAGGGATCTTGGGCTTTTCAGGAAAGCCGAGTAGGGGCAATGGCTTTGTCCAGTCTGTGAAGTAAGGATTCTTCTTTTCTGTGTCGACGTTTGATTCAGGGTTGAGCCAGTCGAACGAGCCAGACAATGCACAGGCTATGTTCTCCATGTGGTAATCAAGTTCAACTTTGTTCCCTGATCTCTTCTTCAGAAAGTCTTTAGCTTCACGGTTGATCCTTCTCAGTTCTGCTTTCGATAATCTTTTGACTTGAAGACCCGACATAATACTCTGAGTCATCTGCAAAGTATTACCAGGCAATGGTTCTTCAGTCTCAAGCGGTGGTTGTGCTTTGATCATCTCAGTCAACCAATCAGACTTAGGAGCTTCATCCACATCTAGCCATGAGAAGTGAGTAGTCTTTTCCTTCTTTTTCTTTGACTTTGAAGACTGCTTCTTCTCTTTTGTTATTGTTGTAGATGATGGACCGGCTTGAAATTTAGGAATTTCTGATTCGGGTATTGCTGTTTTTGGTCCTTCCTGAGTATCAACCGGTTGAAGCATGAATGGTTCCTCTGATTGTGTCGGACCGGAGCCGGATGATGGAGCTCGTTGTTTGGAAGGAGGAGCCTTGGAAGTCTTTTGCGGCTGTTGAGATGAAGATGGTCCTTCTGATTTCTTTGACTTCTTGCGTTTGGGATAAGAGTCAGGATCATCATCTTTCCTTGGTCGTTTGTGTTTGCCGGCAGCTTCCTTGCATGATTCTTTCGAGGCAATGGCTTGAAGTGCCTCGAACATCGTTGATTCTTCAGGAGTTTTGTCCTCCTTATTTCTGAGCTTGGCAGCTAACAATGCTTGTAGTTGTTCAGTTGATAGCTCTTCCAGTGTTGGAGGAGCCCTGTTAGTGCGAAGGTAGAATGGAGTTGACTCGAGCATGCGTTCAATGCTGTGCTTGATCCTGGAGTTCAACTTTGTGCGAATTGGCTCTAAAAGTTCAGACACAGCTGGTGTAGCAATTGCAGCAAGATGGTCGTTGAGATATTCTTTGGTGTAGTCCTTGATCATCCCGCTCATGTCGGCATGCAGAAGCTTGTCGACAAGTGCATTTGCTTCCTGAAGATCTTTGACTTGTGAAGTCAAAGTTTTGACCTGTTTGCAGAGCAGTTGTACTTGGTCATTAAGATCTCTAGTTNAAGTTCAGACACAGCTGGTGTAGCAATTGCAGCAAGATGGTCGTTGAGATATTCTTTGGTGTAGTCCTTGATCATCCCGCTCATGTCGGCATGCAGAAGCTTGTCGACAAGTGCATTTGCTTCCTGAAGATCTTTGACTTGTGAAGTCAAAGTTTTGACCTGTTTGCAGAGCAGTTGTACTTGGTCATTAAGATCTCTAGTTGGCTGTTGTGTCTCCTTCCTTTTCTTCCTTGCCAAAGCAAAAGCTTCCTTGATCCGTTTTGATGCTGTCAAAGATGCTTTGCCTCCTTTCTTTTTCTTGCTTGATTCGTCGGTGGATGTTTTCTTTGTTGGTGGTGGTGAAGAGTGATGTGATGATGATGATGAAGATGATTTGTTAGGATCATAGTTTTCAACTATTCAGTCAAGTCTCGGTCATTTCAGTCAATGTAATAGGTTGCTAGAATTATCACAATTAGCTACGTTATTTAGTTACTCGTATGGTTTAATGTTTAAGTTAAGTAAACGTCCAATGGGCCAAAAAGCCCATTCGTTTGGATAAGAAGGAAAGGAAGGGTGTTGCCCTATCCTTCTCCTATAAATAGGACATTATGTCTTCTTGTAATATTGTTGGTTAATTTCATATCTTAAGAAAACTCTTGCTCTTTCATCTTTCATATTGTTATTAATCAACCAAGTCTAATTCTCATCTCATTTCTCTTATAAGATTACTTGTGTTTACAAACATGGTGACCTAACAAGTGGTATGAATCGCTAGAAGAAGGTGTAGTTTATTTTTTTGTGTTATACGCCCCAAAAACACGTTTTTATCTCGTTAGATTCAAAAAAGTTTGCAACTTTCTTGCTTCTTTTGTGTTTTTATCACATATTTGTTACCAAACTTGTGTTAGAAACCAAAACAAACAACAAAGTTTCAAAATTTTTGGGTTTTTAGATTCGTATAAAAATTTGTACTTTTTATCGAAAATTTTCAAATTTTTGTTAAAAAGTTCAAGTTTGCAACTTTCATTAAGATTTCATCATTTTAATGCTAGTTGTACAAGAATCTTGGATTAAAAACACGTTTTAGGATTGCTTTTTCACAAAAGAAAAAACCGTACTTTTTGGCTAGTTATCGAGAACCCAAAACCCCTTTTTATCGAGAACCTTAAACCCTTTTTTATCGAGAACTTTCGATATTACTACTTAAGTGTTTTTGTTGCTTACTCAGTGCTTTTCTCTCTTGTATAAGAAAGAAAACACTTCGACATATTGGATAGTTTCGTTATTGTATAATCTCGAAACTTTGGATACTTGTTATCGAGAACCTGAGGTTATCGAGAACTTCATAAGTTATCGAAATCAACTCTTTGTTTTCGAAATCTTGTGAACCTATCGAAATTACTTTCAGATACATCGAAAACATACTTTGTCTCACTTGAACCAAAGATCTCGATAATTGTCTCCAACTTTTCTCGATAATTTTCTTTTATCGAGAATAACGTGAGTTATCGAAATCTTTACTGCTTTATCGAGAACCTTAGCTTATCGAGATTACTTGGACTTTAACTGGTTATCGAAATCTTCCAATTACCAAGCATCGAAATCTCACTTAGTTTTGGGGATTAGCCTTAAGTACTATACCTTCTACAAGATCCATAAACCACAAGTTTTCAATCATGTCTCAACCACCGTACTTTAACCCTTATCAAGCACAACCGTATCATCAACTGCAACAATTTCGTCAGCAACAGCAATATCAACAGAATGCACAATCATATCAACAGCCAAGTCAAATGTATTCTCAGCAACATGCCATGATGCATCAATTTCAACCTCAACCCTTACCAATGCTACAACAAATCACTCCAACGCCAAAACAGTCTCACTGGTTTGATCAGATGTGTGAGGTCATTACTACTCAACAATCGAGGCATGAAGCAGGTTCACTTGACACACCACCAATGTTGACACCGGGTAATTATGTTCAGTGGTCAAGTCGATTCCTTAGATTTCTTGATCTCAAGAAACCCCATGGCAGATATCTTAGGAAGGTTATCATGGAAGGTCCATTTGTACCACCTCTCAACACTGTTCCTGCTAATGACAATGCTGTTCCACCTAGACCTGAGTCTTCAACAGCTTTACCTGAAACACGCCTCACTGCTGAACAAATTCTTCATAAGGAAGCGGACGAATATGCCATGAGTTACATCCTTCACAGCATACCAAATCCTATCTTTCGCAGTGTTGATGCTCAGAAAAATGCTAAGGCCATGTGGGAACACGTTCATCTACTAATGGAAGGAACTCAGTTGAATCAGGAGGATATGGAATCTAAACTTTACATGGAATACACACACTTCATGATAGAGCCAATGGAATCACTTGAGTCATACTATCACCGCTTCACCAATATCATAAATGACCTCGACAGACACAACATCAAACTACCAAAGATTGCCGTCAACACTAAGTTTCTTGGATGTCTTGGACCGGATTGGCAGCGATATGTGACATTTGTTCATCAGGCAAAGAATCTTCATGATGCACCGTATGGATTGTTGTATGATTATCTCAAACACCTTGAGTCAGAAGTGAACAAAGACCGTGCTCAGAAAGGAACCCTTTCACCGCCTCCAACATCAAACTCATTAGCATTGGTTGCTCACTCACATGTTTCGTATTCATCCATGCAACATCACGATTACTCCTTAGAGCAGAATCACTTCAACTACCCTATTCAGAATAAGACATCATCTTATGATTTCTCTTCACAACAACAACCAACACAATTTGACCAATCACACAACAATGATACCTTGTACCAATCAAATGATGATGATGATGATGACGAGGACTTCAACAGCCTTAATCAAGGAATAGCACTCATTGCTAGAGCTTTCAGCAAGTTTTCTAACAAGTCCAACAATCGTCTCCGATCATCGTCTAATACAAGGAATCAAGCTGTGATTCATGATGGCCGTGTTGAGGTTCAAAACCGTAACAGTGGGAGATTCAATTATGGTGACTATAGTTCTGGACAGAGGTTTAACAACAATGGAGGAAGCTTCAGGAACAACTCTGGTTCATCTCAGAAGAAGGTTGATTTTGGGGATAATGGGAATGATACATCAGGGAATCAGATCATTAAGTGCTTTAACTGCAATGGAGTCGGTCATATGGCTACTGCATGTCCTTCTCCAAGAACTCAGGGCAGTAAGTATCACAAACAGCAACTTCTATTAGCTCTTCAGGAGGAAGCTAGAGGCACAAATAAACTGAATGACAACAGCTTCATGGCCAATGCTCAGTCTGATGATGACATGGAAGATCTCGAAGCTAATGCTGCTGTTATGCTTATGGCCAACATGCAGGAACTCCACATCACTGAATCAGGTCCAGTATATGATTCTGACACTCTGTCTCAGGTAAACGACTTTAATTCATGCCTTATACATGATATTGTCACCCCATCTGCATCTGCATCTACATCGAAACAATCGGTTCAAAATGATGCATTGTTCTCTACAGACGAAAATTATCAATTGGACACAGTCGTTACATTTGATGATGATCAAATTAACTCAGATGTCTCAATTGATGATTCTCACACTAATCATGTAAACGACAACAATGCTCATCTTAAACCCCTTGCTTCTATGACTGATCCAGATTCAGACCTTCGGACACTTCTCATGGCCAGTCAATCTCAAAATATAAAATGTCAAGAATTAAATGCGAGATTGAAAGAGAAGAATGCATCATTGTCTAGGGATCTCGAGTGTTTGAATATACAATTAAATAACGCTGTTAAACTCATTGATAACGAAAAGAGCTTTGAAAATGCTTTTAAAGAATCTTATCGTCGTGAAAAGGATCTCGAATTTCAAATTGGCAACATAATGGAATCTAAAAATGATTTAGCTTTACAACTTGAACAACAAGCTTTTGTACATAAACAACAAGTTGCTCAACTCGAAGATGTCATTTTGCAAACCAAAAATGAGTTGTCAACTTGTCAAGCGGATTTTCAGGAACATAAACAGATTTCAAGGGATAGAGTTAAATCATATTTAGATGAAATTGTTGAATTGACGAGTCAACTCAAAGAGTTTCAGAATGTTGTATATAAAACTGGTAATTCAATTACAACCATTCATAAACTTTCTGTAAAACGGTCAAACACCGGCCATGGTTTTGCCATTGGTAGTGAATCACCCAGTTTTTTAAATAAAGCACTCACCGAGATTCCGAAGATATATAGTGCAAACCATTTCTTTGATGACACTGTTATTCGTGCTGTTGTTTATGATCGTGAGGAAGAATTGGAAATAGAGGACGAGACTCGATCTAAAATGGAAAATGTTGATTTCAACAAACCTTTTGATTACTCAAAAATGCCTTCTATCAATGAAACTTTTACACCTCAAAAAGAGAATGTTGAACAACCGTATTTTATATTACCAGAAGATCTTCCTTCTTATAAAGCTTCCCTCACACCAGTAGTTCAAAACAATGGTCTTTTAACTAAACCAGAAAATGTTCAACCTCTTCCTAAAACGTGCAAGATACTTCGGTATTTCCAAACGTTTATGGAAGATATTGAATTTTTACAAGATGCTGTTGATCGTAATTCAGAAATCACTGTTTTCACATTTATTGCTCCTCATGAGCGTGAACGGCGAGATGTGTTTCAAAAACAATTTTTACCTCACGTTCAACATTTACGATTATGTGCTGAACTCTGGGAACAGGATCTTCAAAAAGAAGTGTCTTCAATGATGGATATTTTTCAAGAAACAGAAAAATCAATTTCATTTTATCAACGTCAAAATCAATTTTTGCAAAATGAAAATGATCGACTCTTTGAACGTGTCCTCAATGATGATATCATATCTGTGGTTATGAATTCTCTTTATGAATGTGGTACTGATATGCTTGTTTCTGAACACTGTGATGATATTGGGTTGTTGAATAAACATGTTGAAACATTAAAAAATGAGAACATGAGTCTCCTACAACAAAATGATGATGTGCAGAAAAAACTTTCAGATGAAATTATTCAACTCAACAAAAAACTAGAATGGTGTCAAAACCAAAGTCTTGTTTTTGAACTTGAATTGCAAAATATTAAAACTTCAACATCTTTTTCAAATGAAAATGAGGAACTTAAAAGTCAGATTTCTAAATATGAAAAAGAGATTGCTGAATTGCAAGAAGTAACAGATTTTTGGCAAAAGAGTCGAGATGAATATTTCTACTTAAACAGAAAGCTTGACAGCACCATTCAAGACAAAACGCACATCATTATTGACTTAAAGGAGACAATTAGAAATCTTGAAAAGGAAAAGTCTGCAAATACTAAGATTGTGGTACCAGGAAAACATAGGACAGATAACACTAGTAAGGATACAACTATTCATGATTCTAACATAGGTTCTTTCACCTCTCCAAGACTAGTTATCCCTCCTAGCGTTAGCAGATCCAAGCACCAAAAAGAGAAAAAGAAGAATAGGAATTTGCGACGTAAGAGAGAGAACTTAAAAACTATGGAAGTAGAAGCTCACCCTAGGAATTTGAATAATGATCATGTTACTATAGACTTTGATTGTGATTTGGCAACTTGTAATCCGAATCTGTCTGTAACGAATGATGTATCTCGTACTTCTTTATCGTTTAATGCATCTTGTGTGTTTTGTCATAAATCTATGTCATCTGGTGATCACTCTAAGTGTGTTGCTACTTCTCTTTTAACACATCTTAAGAAACTTACAAAAGGCAAAAAATCTAGGCCCACTACTGCTTCAAAATCTAAGCTAGGATTAACGCCCCCTGTAGTTTCTGAGGATGTAGTTGCTAACCCTGTAGTTGAGCCCAACAATCCTAAGAACTTGCCTTCACTTAGCGAATTCACTAAGAAGAAAGCGCGATCTAGTTGGAAGTGGCAGCGTTGGTTAACTAAGATGCATAATTTTGCTTGGATTCCTAAAACTGTTATAGCATGTGTTTCTAACCAACCGGAACCTACTACTTCATCGGGTTCCACCCTTACCTTTGTGCCATCGTCGTCTCCTTCGTGTGATGCAGGTGTTGCAAATCATTCTCTGGATTGTTGATAGCGGGTGTACCCGACATATGACAGGCAATCTCAAACTGTTAAGAAACTTTGTATCAAAGTTCATCGGTACTGTCAGATTCGGGAATGATCACTTCGCTGCTATTATGGGGTATGGAGATTATGTCAGTGGGAATTTTGAAATCAGCCGTGTTTACTATGTTGAAGGTCTTGGTCACAATCTCTTTTCAGTTGGTCAGTTTTGTGACGGTGACTTAGAAGTTGCATTCAGGGAGAAAACTTGTTACGTACGTGATCTACAAGGGAACGATCTGATGTCCGGCACTTGCAGCAACAGTCTGTATACCATTTCCATGTCTGATATGATTGCTTCCTCTCCCATCTGCTTACTATCTAAAGCCGAATCTACAAAATCATGGTTATGGCACAAACGAATGTCACATCTCAACTTCAAAACCATGACTGATCTGGCTCGACACAAATTGGTTGAAGGACTCCCCAGATTCAGATACGCTAAAGATCATCTTTGTCCTGCTTGTGAACAAGGGAAGAGCAAACGTGTACATCTTGGTTCCAAACAAGAACCCAGTACGGATCATGTTCTTCAGTTATTACATATGGATTTGTGCGGACTGATGAGAGTACAGACGATCAACGGGAAACGTTACATTCTTGTCATAGTAGAAGACTTCTCAAAATGGACTTGGGTCTACTTTCTTCGTACTAAAGACCAAGCTCCATCCATGATAGTCACTTTTCTCACCAAAATTCAAGTTCAGCTTAGAAACACCGTCAGAATCGTCAGATCAGACAATGGAACTGAATTTAAGAACCAAACCCTTCAGGATTATTTTGAGAAGGTAGGTATTGTTCATCAAACATCTATTGCTCGGACTCCAGAACAGAATGGCGTGGTCGAAAGACAAAACCGTACTTTAGTGGAAGCCGCCCGCACAATGCTGATCAATGCACAACTACCAGACTATCTTTGGGCAGAGGCCGTCTCAACCGCATGTTATACCCAGAATCGATGTATGATCAACAAACAACACAATCGCACACCCTATGAGCTTGTCCACAAACGAAAGCCCAATGTTTAACACTTTCATGTCTTTGGTGCACTATGTTACCCGAACAACGATCGTGATGACTTTGGAAAGCTTAAAGCTAAGGCTGATGTAGGAATCTTTATTGGCTATTGTGAGAATTCTAAGGGATTTCGGATATACAACCGTCGGACCAGAGAGATTCAAGAGACTATACACGCTAATTTTGATGAGCTCACTGATATGGCTTCTGAGCACAACAGCTTAGGACCCGAAATTAACCGTTTAAATTTCCCAGATCCTTCAGCTGCACCTTTACCTTTAACACGTCAAGGATTGGAAACGTTGTT
>LBNU01011740.1:97446-107764 GCA_014162995.1 Artemisia annua | reverse complement strand
TTTGGTCTCTCAAAATTTTCCATATTTTTACGACCAAATGTTGAGGGGGAGAATGTTCGTCACAATTTCTCAATTTTACTCAAAGACGTGCACTTGCATTTTGGTTAAAAACAAAAGACTTTTTGCTTTTAATTTTGGTGGTAATTCACGTACTACAGCTACGTCAATTAAGTTTGACATTTCTTCCATTTAGGATATGCCTTAGAAGTTATTGTTGCCATAAGTCGTTAAGTTAACCGTTTAAACTTTAATTTAGGACTTATTATAGAAAACATGTAGTTAAGGGACTAAAATTGCCAAGTTGAGAAAGTTGGAAAAATATCCTACCAACCAAACTAGCCCCCCCCCCTCCCGTTTTTTCCATCATTTACAAAAACAAATATCAACTTTTTCTCTCTAAACATATCAAACGGCCAAAAATCAAACTACAAATCCGACCATCAAATCTTCAAAAAGTAAGTCATTTCATGATCTTTACGTTATTATAACATAGGGTTTTCATGGAATTGAGAAATTAATGGTTAGATTTTGCGTGGTTTGAATATCGAGACTTAGGGTTTGCGTTAACTATTGAGATCATTGATTATGGTTGTTTAGGTTGATTAGACATAGGGCTTTTGTATTGTTAACAGTCTTAATCATGCTAGCATACTCTAATCTTAACCTGCAACATGATATAATGATTTTCGATGACCCCTAGTTTTCGACAATTTGGGTTTTTGAGAGTTAGTGTTATTTTGTTTGATTTTATTGGTGGGATATGTTAGTTAGGTGTATAAGAACATGTCTATATGCTTGAATTGTTTCAATTACATGAATGGTTGAATCTAGATGTTCTTAAGGTATCGTAAATTTGGGTTTTTTTGTTTTTTTTTTGTTTTTTTTTTGTTTTTTTTGTTTTTTTTGTTGTTTGTTCTAATTTAGTGATCATAACATGTTTGTATGGGCTTGAATTGCATGAATTCATTAACATTACAACATCATTTCATTTTGCTTGAAATCTAGATAATTTAGGGTTTATACATGTTATCAAAAACTTGCATATGTTTGTTGTTTGTGTTTTTAACATTGTTTATGTGCTTAATTGCATCAGGTTCACTCAAGGAAACAACAAAATCACACAAACGTATGTCTTCGTGAAATCTCGAAAATTCTTGTATAAGAATTTTCGATAAGTGAAAGTTATCGAGAATACTTATCGAGATTTTTGATAAGTTATCGAGAAACCTCATAACTGATGTTATCGAGATCTCTTTATAACTTATCGCAACCTTTCAATAAGTATTGTCGAGATCTCAGAGTTTTCGAAAACCCAAACTTATCGAAATCATGGAAACTGTTCTTATCGCAATCCCTGGATTCAAGAGTTATCGAAAACATTTGTATTACAAGTCATCGAGAACTTTCAGTATTGAAAGTTATCAAGAACATACTATACAAATGTTATCGAGATCATTGAATGGAGAGTTGTCGAGAACACAGATTTGCAAGTTATCGAGATCATACTTAGATTAATTTTTGAAAAAGTTTGTATAACATGTAAACTTTATAAAACTAAGTTGTATTCTTGTGAACTTGTAATATTGTGTATGTGTCCATTGCATCATTAACTTGTGGATGTTTAGTGATTGTGTAATCTATTAGATGTACTTAATTTGCATAATGTGTTTTGAATGCTTATCGTTACGTCTTAGATTATATGCAATTTATCATCGTCATAACTACAACTCACGTATTTAATGTACTTTGCATGCAAAATGGAATAGGAATGGCCTTAAGTATCAAACTCTAACGTTAACTTACAAACTAACAAGTTGAATGTTTGATCTTATGACATTACATTTTCAGTACACTATGGCTCAACAACAACAACAAGGAGAAAATGCACCAGCACAGAACCTTCCACTCGTCACTCTTGGCAAAAACAATGCTCGCATTGACTTCAACAAGCTCAGAATTACTGAAGATTCTTGCCGGATAGTCAAAGACATTCTTTTGGCACATCCATGTAAGAGCATGCTAACGAAGTCTGCTTCTGTTCCAACCTTCTACATCCACCAATTCTGGCACACTGCTAAGGTTAACTTGGACGATGCTTCATTCAAAGTCACTCTAGAATGACAGGAGTACGAAGTTGATCTAGATGTTCTAAGGACGGTTCTCATGCTTCCTACTTCCGAAGAGTATGAACCAATGTTGACAGAGATTGAAATACTCGACTACATGATTCATCTTGGTTATGATCTAGAAGAGTCCTCCAAATTAATATTGTCCAAATTCAACGTCAAGAATCTACCTCAACCTTGGAGAACTTTTTACATGCTAATCATTAGATCAATCACGGGACGGAAAAGTGGTCATGAACATCCCCGACTATCCCATCTGCAAGCATTCTGGGGGATGATGAGCAGGGCTAACATAGACTTTGCCGACCCAATCATGAGCGACATCGTCTTTCAGATCCACACAACTGGTCGAACCATGATTCCTTTCTTGAGGTTCACCAAAATGCTCATTGACTACCTCTGCGGCAAAACTCCTGAGTTTCGCCAAAGAATGTTTGACCGTACCGAAGACAAGCACAATGTTGTGGACGATTACAAGATTGCTTTCGTCAAGTCTATTCAGTTCACTCCAAGGACTAGTGGCGTGAGAATACCAGACAATCTTCTGAATGACAAAATCCTTGAATCTTCGAACTACCGAATCTACGACTTGGCCTACAAAGCCGGGAGAGTAGGCATTTCAGAAACCGAAGAAGTTCCTAGATACATAAGGGAGACTCGCAGCAAGAGAGGTGCAAAGTCTGGAAGCACCAGCAGTACTCCAACTTCTAAACAACCTAAGTCCAAGCCTGCTGCAACCCCGAAACGAAAAGTCATTAGGAAGAAAGTCGCCACACCTGAACCATCACCACCACCATCAGAAGCTAGTGGGTCAGAATTTGGCTCTGAAACCGAAACCGAAACCGATGAAGAAGGGGACTATGAAAGAAGGTATACAGCTCAAGAGGATCCTGAACTCGAACTGGCAAAACAAATAAGTCTAGGAACACTCACTGAGCAACAACAACAACCTAGAGGAAAAGGAATAGTCATCCGTGAACCTGGGCATGATGATGAAGAAACTGTACAACCTGAACCTGAACCCTTGCCTGACAAAGGTAAACTGAAAAGCATTATCGTTGACACACGAAACCTGGAAAAGGAAGAGCAGAAAAAGATCAAATTGGCTGCTCGTCTCAACCTTCAACTACTACAAGCTCATCAGCAACAACTTGAACTCCAAGCTAGAGAAGGTGGTTCTAGCCGTACCATGATATCTCCAACAGCAACTGAAACAACAACCGAACAACCGGAAAAGGATGCTGAGGGAAACACTATCATGAAAGACGCTGGAGAAGAAAAGGCTGCAGATGAACAACTAAAGGAAACTGAGACAACACCTCCAGAGTTCGAAGCCAAAGGTCAGGAAGAAAAGGAGTTGACTGAGAAAATATTAGAGGAAACGGCAGAGGAAAATCTTGATGATCAGCCTAATAATCAAGATCAAGATGAACAATTCTTCGATGCCGACATGCCATCACCGCCAAAGGAAAGGTCTCCGACACCCGAACAACCTCCAATCCCTCAAGCAGAATCAGACAAACAAGCAGAATCATCATCATCATCAGACCAGTCACCACCACCATCACCAAAAGCAAAGTCAATTCCAATACCGAGAATGAAGAAAGCTAGTCTGAAAACAACCAAGGCATTTTTACGGGCAAGGCATGCTGCGGGAACTTCAAGAACTAGGAGAACACCACAACAACACGATGGTGATCTTCAAGTCCAAATGAAGAAGATGACAACATTGGTTGCTCAGCTCTCAGATGAAGTAAAAGAGCTAAAGCAGACAAAAGCTCAGGTTGATAAGTACAAGCAAGCTGATATGAGTAAGATGATCAGAAAATACACCAATGACTACTTGGCTGAGAATCTCGTGACTGCAGTATCTCCAGAGTTGTTTGAACTTCTGAGACCCATCAGAAAAGAGCTGAACACCAGGATTCAAGAAAACATCGTCAAAACGCTTCAGTCAACACCTTTCTACCTTCAAACGAACAGGCCTCCTACTGAGCCTGAGGATCTAACCGTAGAACAACTGGAAACTTTGTTAGCTTCCAAACTCACTGAGAAGGAAGAAAAGACCGATGAAGAAGCAGCATTGCTTGAATCCCTAAGGGCAACCGAGTCATGCAAAGAAGCCGCTGGCAGACGCAAACGTCCTAGGAAAGACGATGATCTGGACACAGACTCACAACGTAAGAGAACCAAGTCTAGCCGCGAACCATCATCATCCAAACAACCACCAGCATCTAAGGCTTCCACCCGCAAACCGCAAAGTTCAGCATCCAAGTCTGGACCCACAGCAGCAGAAGAACCATTCATGCTTCATCACGATGATCAACAGGAGGAACCACAACCTGTATCCACTCAAACTGAATCTCCTGAACCACAAGCTAGACCATCATCAACAACTCAGACTGAAAAGTCTAAGGGATAGAAGCAGAAGAAGCACTCCAAACGTTTCACATGGTTAGATGCTCCTGAGGTTCCTGAATCAGACTGGGTTACCACAATGATCAAAGCTCATCCACCGCTAGAAACCGAAGAACCACTCCCGGGCAACACTATACAATACGCTCAGAGTATTCTATCGGGTCTTCAGCTGGAGAAGATGACAAAAGCTGAACTAAAGCGGATCAATAAGGAAGCTCGTGACTTTCTTAAGGCACGATCAGGAAACAAAGTAGAGTTGGACTACCATTTGCAGAACATTGCAACTGCTTTATCAGACTCCTTTGATTGGCTCAATCCGGAATGCAACTTTGATGTACATTCAAAGCACAACGAACCGTATTTCACAGACTGGACCAAACCTTTAGCTCTTCAAGGTTCTTCTTCAACTACGATCTCCGCTACCTGCAACACGACATCAAAGCTTCCAAAGATCGCTACAAGTCTTCTTTACGGATTTCAGTACCAGCTGCTCGTTATGAGATTCCAGACATTGAAGAAACCGCTCCGATATTCAGCAACTCTATTGTGGAATACAACAGAGACGCTTTGTTTGGAATTCAGAACTGGTCGGACCGACGAAAGCTCGGCTACACTCACAGACGTGAACGTACATCCGGTGATGTGAAGCACAAAGGCCGAATCGTCGCAATAATGCAAATCCTGGAAGACAAACGGTTTGATTATGTCTACATGAAGGAAATAGTGGTTAAGAGGCAAGACGAACAGCTCTACAAGTTTTGTGAAGCCGATTTCCCACATCTTTATCTAGATGACATAGAAGATATGTATCTAGAGAAAGTTCAAGGAAGAATGAGGGGCTTCCCAACGTCAACTCAGTACAACTTCATCTCTTCCGTGCTCATGTACATAAGGCAACTGATCATCCGTGAACGTGTAGAAGATCTGCAGTTAGGTGTCGAAAGCTACCAGAATCACCTCAACTTGACCAAACCACAACTCATGATCGAAGAACTACATGACGCATCTCAGCTAATGATTCTCCAACAACCAAAGTTCGGGGTTACTTACCTCAACTCAAAGCATCAGCTACGGTTCATGCGGTTCGACGAGCTTCATAAGTTCTGTGATGTTACCTTGCAAAGAGTTCGTGATGGTTTAGTGGAGAGATTGACGGACGATCTGAATAAGGTGAAAGAAGGAAAGCATACTCGTTGGAATTCTAGCACTCGAAGAATGGTAAAGAACTTCATCCATGCCATCGAAGAAAGGCTCAACCGGAGGGAGCAGATTAGGAGATTGGAAAGTTACATCGGGGTTCGTCCATCGTTTCCGATCCTGACATTTCAGAGGCCCAATGCAAAGTTCACCGACTTCAATGCCTTGACTTCATCTCAGACATAAGCTTTTGGTATAACCTTTCATAATTTCAAATTCATTCTCATTAATTAAGGCTTGTGTACACATAACAGTGCACAACCCATACCTTGTAAAGAAAGGACCCTGTGGTACGCATCAGTGCTACAATCCTAAGATAAGGAGCGAAGGCTTCTTACTTTTGAGTAGAATTTATTAAACTTTTCAGATTTTCACAATTCTGCTCAAAAGACAAGTATTTCACCTCAATGAGTATCCACAAGTTGAGGGGGAGTACTTGTACCAAAACATCGTTCTTAAAATCTCAAATCTTTGATGATAACTCCCCATAAGACTCAAAAAGCATATTTTAATCAAAATCGTTTGCAAAAACAACATTTGATATGCTATTTTTGAGGGGGAGAAGAAGAAAATGATTAAAATATGATGTGGCAAAATTGTATCTCACTCGAGCTCGACTCAGAATTGACCCAAGAATTGACGAAACAAAAACCGTTAGTATTCGAAAGGATTTATCCGAGTAGATTGTACCGTTTCGAGAAACTCTTTCTAGACGTTACTTTGACGGGTCTAACTTCCTTTATGGAATGTTTACAACTTCAAGGTAGTTATTAGGGCTAGTTGTCACCTAAAAACTGACAATGCATCCCTTTAACTAAGCAACGTAACCGTGTCCCTCGGGTACATGTCTATTAAGAGTGGATCAATTCTAAAGTGCTAACTTCTCCCGCATGTGTTATTTTCCGCAAAATATTCATAAGCACATGTGGAGGGGGAGTATTTCATAAGAAAATAAAACCCTCAAAGTGTTATAAAATGTTTTTTTTCACAAACACTTTGAGAGATTTTCAAATGAATGGTTTCAAAAGGCATCACTAGGATAGTCATGGAGTTATAAGGTGACTAAGGTTAGGAATAACCGTCCTATGATCCGCCTAAACCGGAGGGATCTACCCAAGGACATCACCAATAGTTAGTATTCAGAAGTCCTTAGGTATGATACGAAAAAAGGAGTAATGAATGAAACGGAGAAAGAAGGGGTTGAAGAATTAAAAAGAAACATTATGAAAAGGGTGAAAAGAAATGAGCCCTCCAAATTATTCAACCTTAGGGCAGACACCGGGTTCAATTCATATGCTACTGGTTGTTGCTAAGGCGACACCGGTATTGAAGATAAAAGACGTCATGGACCTAGTGACGCATGCACCTTATCCTTCTAGCCACTTGGGTATCTCTCAAAAGATACTTGTTTCATTCTCACGGGGAACCGTTGTAATCTATCGACCTTCTATTTAGAGTCGGTTGATATTGAAACAGGAGACCCTGCCCCAATCTCCGCATAGGAAACCATAAGATTGCATTAATTGAGTCTAGAGCCACGAGATACATCAAAGATCTCTTAGGTACACTTAGTAATCTTACATTGGTTGTTCTACATCAATGGACACCAATTGTAAATTATCGAGTCCTTCGTAGATCTTAGCAATCTGCCTAGAACGTTCATGAGGGATTTACTTAGGTATTTCTCGAATGATTGAACGGAAATCCTGCCAGGGTCAACATCAAACAGCCCTGACAGCAGGTCACTTCGGTAATTCCTCGTGGATTAAGCTTAGTGTTTATGATGGCTTCAAATGGTCTACAGTCGTGGGGTGATCTCCAGCGACTCACCTAATCGTGGGTGTACTTAGGTGTGCCCGTGTAAGCTCCTTAGGGGGTATCCGATTAGGAACGGCCTTGGCGCGAATTAGAAGGAGTCTTCACAATATGCTGTTGATGAATTCTAGTTCTAACCTGTAAGTACCGGTTGTATTATTGCTAACTGTTTTATTTCAGGTACAAATGCCATCTTGAACACCAACTTCCACGTGCTCATACATACATCTCAATGCCAATGAAAGCTCGATGCAACATCACAGTCTAAAGAAAAGATTCTACGACAACAAATATGAATTTTCAACAACAAAGACAAAGAGCTACGAATGCATAACTACAACACAGTCAAAGATGTATGAGCATATCGGAATGGAGCGAATCCATTGGAGATACCGAAAGTGACGTGTGGCGGATTACAACATCATCTATCATTTTCACATCAACAAAGACAAAGAACAAAGAACGATGAATCCCTTTTACTACAATCATTTTGAAGACGTCTAAAGCTACAAATGTCAACAGTTAAAGTCCAAAGACAAAGACGTCAAGCAACCTCGATGACCGTGACAAACTTCTATCCTTCAACAATCCTTCATGACCGATCCTTAGGGGGAGATTGTTAGGATCATAGTTTTCAACTATTCAGTCAAGTCTCGGTCATTTCAGTCAATGTAATAGGTTGCTAGAATTATCATAATTAGCTACGTTATTTAGTTACTCGTATGGTTTATGTTTAAGTCTAATAAGATGTCCAATGGGCCTTAAAGCCCACGACATAGAGAGATAGGGAAGAAGGGAATGTTGCCCTACTCTTTTCCTATAAATAGGACATCAACTCTTCATTGTAAAATGTTGGTTAATTTCATATCTTAAGAAAACTCTTGCTCTTTCATCTTTCATATTGTTATTAATCAACCAAGTCTAATTCTCATCTCATTTCTCTTATAAGATTACTTGTGTTTACAAATATGGTGACCTAACACTAGCCTAACATGTTAAACAAAAGACAAGCACAAGATAGAATCAAACAACACATAGACATATTGAATGATATCTTCAATGTAACATGGAAGATCTCAAGGTAAAAAACCTTGAAAAAGCTGCTAAAATTCGTCTAGGTTTTCTCCCTAAAAAGTTCCACACAAGTTCCACCCTAATGACTAAAAATTATGAGAATATATATAGAAAAACAGATCTGACGGCGTCACGTTATAGCCTTGACGCCATCACTTCGCCGTGCTTAGGGTTTCTTGATGGCCTTCTTGACGCCGTCCCCCTTTAATCCGTTCTGGCTTATCAAGACTTGACGGCGTCACATCCAAGCTTGATGCCTTCAAGGGTACTATTCCAGCAGACTTTAGCACTTTGTCGAATTCTTTACTTTTATTCTCCAAAAACGTCCAAAATGCTTCCTTTTCCAGAATTTCTCTCCAAAGTACCTAAAATGACAAAAGGAACGATTTAGGGCAATAATTGATCAAATAAATACGATTTAGGGCTTAAATGACCCCCGAAAAGCGGTACACTTCTTGCCTTATCACATACTTGCTCCTATTAGTTTTATTTCAGTTCTAGGATAGTATTAGGATGCCTTAGATCATATAGAACCCCTTGCCTAAGCCTTGATCACTAGAACTAGCTCGTTATCTTTTTAAAACCCTAAAATAAGTCGAATTGCTATTTTTATGCTATAAGCCCTTTTCATAAGCTATAAGCTAGTTTAGGTAACTTAGTTAAGCTTATATTAGTTAACCATAAGCTAGGAAACCTTTTTGTTTCATAAAAATATAGTTTGCATGGAATTAGGACTAGTTTTGCAAAACTTTCCATGCATAGGGGTATATATGGTAAATATCTGAAAATATTAAGTCTAGGGACTATTTTTGACATTTCTTAGAAGTTATAAGTATAAGGACCCTTTTTGCAAAGTTATATAACCTTAGGATAAAAAGTTAGACAGTTATAAACTTATAAGGACTAGTTTTGCAAAAGTTATAAAGTTAAGGGTATAAATAGTAAATTTTGAAAATTTATAAGTCCAAGGGTCATTCCTGCTATTTTCTCAAAATATAGAAGTATAGGGACTAAAAATGTGAAGTTTAGATAGTTATAAACTTAGGTAATATAAGTATTATAAGTATAGGGTAGATTTTGTAATATTGTAAATATGTTAAACTTAAAGGTTATAAAGTAAACTATTTTCATATATATAGCGAACCTATTTTAAAGTTAGAAGTATAACACAATACTTGGGAGCTTCATATGAGGAGTACTATGTGGATATTTCGTTTTGACGAGTCTGTTGGGTTTACGATTTAAAGTTCCCTGGCTCCTTAAACAATTATTGCATTTACTTCTGAATTATGATGGCCCGAACGGTGTTATGTTATAACTAAACTCTAATAACAATATAACTCAATTGTAAGGAACTTCGTGTGAGGAGTTATATACTTCTAAATTATTATGGCTTGAACAGTATTATGTTGGCAGCATAATACAATAGTAGGGAGCTTCATATGAGGAGTTATACTTCTGGATTACGATGGCCTGAACGGTGTTATAATATATCTAAGAATCCTAAGATAAAACACTTAATAAACTTAAAACAAAACAACTAGAGCTTGACATGCCTCCACAACAGTAATAGACCTCAAGATACGTGAGTAAGAAGCCTAGACCTTTAGTCACTTTGACATCAATCACATAGCCTTAAGCCCAGGTGAGTTTTCATAGCCTCACACCTTTTAAACGCTTTCTAAATG
>LBNU01011740.1:82294-97002 GCA_014162995.1 Artemisia annua | reverse complement strand
AAGAAACATGGATATAAAGTAATCCATGCCCAGGTGAACTTCACCCAGTAAGAGGAACAACCGTCTTTTTGGCGACGTGTTTTCCTCATCTAGAGGTGCGGGTTGCTATCTAAAGTAATAGCAAGCCATTATGACATGTTTTAGCCATTTATTATAACTTCTGCTCGAGCTTCATTTAAAAATCCGTGCCATTGTTGAATGACATTTCTAGAACCTTAAATGTTATCGATAAACAGAAGACATGTCTAGCAACGAACTATTTTTGGTATTTTTGGTTTTTCAGATTTTTATGGAGTTTTATAGGTTTTATATTTTTGTATTTTTCTTTTTGGTTTTGAATATATATACAAGGATATCTGAAGCAAATCCGTTACTCCTCATTTTCTTCCTGAAGACTTTTGAGTGATTCTGGTGTGATACTCTTCATTCCAAGACGCGGGAGAATGAATTGAAACCGTTCTCTCGGGAGTGCTTTAGTGAAGATGTCAGCCAGCTGAAACTCTGTCCTCACGAAGTAAAGTTCCACAATCCCCCTTTCAACTTGTTCCCTGATAAAATGATGTCGAACATCAATGTGCTTCGATCTGGAGTGTTGGACGTTGTTGCAGCAAAGAGCTATGACACTTTTGTTATCACAGTACATCGAAATCTTGCTGTAAATGAAGTCATAGTCCGATAATTGAGATTTCATCCATAGAATTTGAGCACAACATGATGACATGGCAATGTATTCAGCCTCTGTGGAGGAAATTGATGTACTCATTTGTCTCTTTGATGACCAGCTTACTAGTTTATCTCCCAGAAATTGAGCAGCACCTGAAGTACTTCGACGAGTATCTTGACACCCCGCATGATCCGCGTCAGAATAGGCCGTGAGGGCCATAGCAGTGTCTTTAGGATACCAGAGACCCATGTGGATAGTCCCTTGAAGATATCTGAAGACTCTCTTGACCGCTTCCAAATGCTTTTTGGTAGGCTTGGATTGATACCGAGCGCACATGCACACAACAAATAGAAGATCTGGCCTACTAGCAGTGAGGTACATTAAGGATCCAATCATGCTGCGGTATTTGGTTTGGTCGACTGGGATCCTGACAATGTCCTCATCCAGTTTTGATCTTTCGACCATAGGAGTGTCAACTGAGTCACATGATTTAAATCCAAATTTCTTCAAAATTTCAGTAGCGCACTTGGATTGATTGATAAAAATGCCATTGGGATTTTGAGATACTTGTAACCCCAAGAAGAATGACATTTGTCCCATCATGGACATTTGGAACTTGGAGTTCATCTCTTTGGCAAAACGATCACATTCCCTAGGTTCCGAGGAGGCAAAGATAATGTCGTCTACATAGATTTGAACATGAATTAGATGCTTGCCCAATTTTCTTGTGAACAGTGTAGGATCAACAACACCCTTGGTGAATTTGTTAACTAGAAGAAACTTGGATAAAGTGTCATACCACGCCCTAGGTGCCTGCTTAAGTCCATATAGTGCCTTTTTCAAGCGATATACATGATTTGGACGTTCAAGGTCCACAAAACCTTCAGGCTGACTCACATACACCACTTCCTTCAAATGACCATTTAAGAATGCAGTCTTAACTTCCATCTGATATACAACCTTATTCTGACTGGCTGCATTAGCAAGGAAGATCCTGATGGCTTCAATTCTAGCAACGGGTGCGAAAGATTCTTCGAAGTCAATGCCCTTTTCTTGACGGTATCCTTTGGCTACTAGCCGAGCCTTGTTTTTTAGAACATCACCACGCTCATCAAGCTTCACTTTGAAGATCCACTTGAGAGCGATAATCATAGCACAATCTGGAGGAGGCACTAATTCCCATACTTCGAGTCGATCACACTCATGAATTTCTTCTTGCATTGCAGTGAACCAGGACTCTTTAGTCAAAGCATCTTTGAAATCCTTAGGTTCAGCTTTCGATAGTACGGAGTTGAAGAAGCACCACAAGGCATCGGTGGCAAGTTGTCTACGGGTAGATACCGGGCGAGAAGGATTTCCGATGATGTTGTCAATCGGGTGATCGTTTGTCCATTTTCTAAGATTTTCATGATGTTGAGGGTATTGAATTGATGTTGCCATGTTTGAGTCTTCTGAAGAAGTTGCCTCATTGGAGGGTTTAGGAGCGAAGATGTTTACGAACGGCTCATCATTAGGAGAAGCAAAAGGATTTACTTCCAAAGAATTGTCTGCTGCTGTTCTTGGATGTTCAGAAGATGATTGATCGTTTGAAGAATGTTGAGTGTGACTAGATGATGGTGCATCCTGACCAACGGAGATGGACACAGATGGTTCATTTGTTTCTTGAGGAGCATTTGCAACATCAACATTACGATCTGCAACTTGTGGTTCAGGCTTTTGAATCTACTGAGGCTCAAAGTATTCATCAAACATTGGATCAAACAATTTCTTTAATTCCTCACTGGTAGGAGGTACATAAGAAACAGCAGGAGTGGAATTTTGTACAAGACCTGAACTAATTGGTCCAGGAGATAAGAGATTAGGTGTTGGTCCAGAACTCGTGTGTCCAGGAGTCGGTTGCTCGGTCAGCTCATCGAATGTTACGTGAATTGTTTCCATAATATCTCGGGTACGTTTGTTGTAGATTCGGTATCCCTTTCGATCTGGAGCATACCCAATGAAGAAACCAATATCAGCTTTAGCCCTAAGTTTCCCAAGGTCTTCACTATCGTTTGTTGGGTAACAGAGTGCACCAAATACTCGTAGAAACGAAAGGTATGGTTTTCTATTATGCACCAGTTCATATGGAGTCTTGCAGTGAAGAGGATGTATCAAGGAACGATTCTGAGTGTAACAAGCAGTTGCAATGGCTTCAGCCCAAAGAAACATTGGAGCTTTAGAAAAGATTAGCATGGTTCGAGCAGCTTCCACAAGAGTACGGTTGCGCCTTTCAACGACTCCATTCTATTGAGGAGTGCGTGGAATGCTCTTTTGTTGACTGATGCCGACACTTTCATAAAATTGTGTAAGTTGCTTGTTGACAAATTCCGTTCCATTGTCAGTGCGAATAACTCTGACAGTTTTGTTAAGTCTGACTTGCAATTGCTTGATAAGTTTTATGATAATCTCCGGAGTCTCATCCTTGGATCTCAAAAACTTTACCCATGTAAAGCGAGAGTAGTCATCAACAATCACAAGAACATACCTCTTTCCATTGATACTTTGTACTCTCATTGGTCCGCAAAGGTCCATGTGAAGAGTGTGTAGAACTTTCATGATGGTATTGACAGATTTGGGTTTGTGAGTGTGCTTTTTGCTTTTACCCATTTGACATGCTGAACACAAATGATCCTTTTCATACTTTAATCTGGGCATGCCTCGAACAAGATCCTTGCGTGTAAGTTCATTAATGGTACCGAAGTTCAAGTGGTTCAAACGACGGTGCCACAGCTAAGATTTGTTCTTTGATGCCTTAGAGAGTAAGTAAATTGGAGAGGACCGCATCATGTCTTCAATTGAGATAGTGTAAAGATTAGTGCCACGGCTGCCTCTAAGAAGATCAACACCATCCAATTCTCTTATGAAACAAGTGTGTTTTCTGAACGCCACTTCGAGATCTGAATCACAAAATTGGCCAACTGAGAATAGATTGTGCCCAAGTCCTTCTGCGTAGTACACCCTGGAAATTACACTGTCACCAAATACATAATCTCCATACCCCATAATAGCCCTAAAATGGTCGTTCCCGAATCTAACAGTCCCTATGAATTTTTTTCACGAAATTCTTGAGCCGAGAGCGATCCCCAGTCATATGTTTTGAGCAGCCTGAGTCCAAATACCAAAGGACGATTTGTACGACCTGCATTTGAAAACAGACACTGGTGGATAACTGAAAAAGTTGGAGCCCCACATGAGATTAGGATCCATTTGGTTAGCACACACAAATATTGGATAATCAGAGATTGTGGAAACACTAGTGGAACAATTACTAGATGAGACAATAGACTTAGTTAAGATGCATTGTGTTTCTAGAGGGAATATTCTACCAGTAGGTCTCCATTCCTTAATTGGCACTACTTTAGACTTAGTGAGCTTTCCTAAAGTGAATCTCCTTCCAGTGGGCCTCCATTGATAACCAACACTAGTGAACAACTTTCCTGTTGCTTTCCAAACTTGCCCTTTTCGCTTAGATTTTATAACATTCTCAACATGGAGTCGTTTGCAAGATTTTAAATACGACACAACACAGTCATCATGATTATCAGAAATTAAGCAGTCATTACAAATCTTACAACTAGCATCAGAGTTCGAATTAATTACAGCATGCCCTAAGGAATTACTAGAATCAACACGACTCTTTACATTAGTTGCAAATTTATTGTTCCTAATAGAGTCTTCTACTTCCATCTCATGTGTACTCTTAGCTGACGAAGTCTTATCATTCTTTATATTCCGCTAGCTTTAGTGACACATCTTACTCCTGTAGAAGCAATAACGGGAACATTAGTTTGTTTTCGTGCCATCCGGTTTTTAGGCATTGATGTGTTGAGATCTGATGCTTTCAAGGGTTCAACAAAAGTAACATGCTTGTTCTTAGTCAAATAGGATGGTGCAGATGATCAATCTTGCTTGTAATCAATCTTAGGACAAGTACCAATTGCATACTCTAAGAGTTCTTGAGATCTATTAGTAAGAAAGCAGGCATCTACAACAGTTTCATCAAGTGGTTTTGCTATCCTATCCTCTTCAATGGTTTCTCGAAGCATGTCAAGGCAGTCCTTAAGATGTCTAAGATAATCACTATGGACTAACTTATTATTCCTAAGGGGAAGAGGAATATTCACAACATCACCTGCATATTTCTTACAAGCACAAGCCTTAGAGATCACATGGTCACATGAAGTTCCTGACATTTTTCCTTTCACCTTGGTCTTTAGATTCTCGATCTCATTTAACAAAGAAGTTACTTTTTCATTGGTTTTCTCACGTGTGATTTTGATTAACTCAAATAACTCTTTGTATCGTTGCTTAGCATTTGATATTTCAGTTTGAAGCCACTCATTATCATGTTGCAACTTGTTAATGGTGTCTTGATTTTGAAATTTATGAGAATCTATCGACTTTGGATTATTGGTGTCAGTTACTTCACTCAAGTTAGACTTTAATTGGGCTATTTGAACCTTCAACGTTTGAATCGTGTTCGTGTGAGCTTGAATTTTTTCATCCCGTTTGTTTAATTCAAAACACATATCAAATTCAGGAGCATCCATACATGTCTTGGCATTTGAGATTTTGATTCATTCTTCTAGATGTTGGAACTTTAATTGCAAATTAAGATTGTCAACTTCTAGTTTTGAGAAATTCCTGACCATGTTATCATGGTCATCGTTTTGAATTTTTTGTTGGAGTTTCAAATTCTCCCCCTCAAGCTCAACAACACGATTCTGGTAAACATTCAATGCAACAGACATCTCATGAAATTGACAAGCAGATAATGCAGAGTCAGTGGCAGTATATAATACATCTTGTGTAAGACATTTAGCAATCAGCTCCTCATGTATGATGAGGATGTTTTTCTTTTCAATTTCACAGGTTTTAAGATCCATTGCAATCTGTTTTCCCTCATTTTCAACAGTTTTATACACCTTTTTCATATCATTCACATCTTTATTTAGGGTGTTTTGAAGTTTCTCAAAATGTTTTTAATAAGCTTAAAGAATGGCATAACCTCAGTTAAATAACATTCTTTTGTTTGTTCAAAACCCTTTCCCCTTCAGTAATACCCGTTGGCATAAGTCTCTTTTTACATGTTTTGTCAAAGTCAACAAATAATAGGCTAAGAACATATAAACTAATTAGGGTATTATTTTGTGTTAGGAGAGTTAAAGGGACAAGATGCATGGGTGTATTGTGTGGATATACCGTTGGTTCGCAATCTTAAGCATAGTACGGGTTTCTCCCACAACCCTTTCAGCTTGCATTTTTTCAAAATCTATGTTCCAAAATATTTGCTCTGGAGTTAACCTTTTTTGGGGAACAAAAACTGTCATTCTATTGTCTTCAGAGTAATCATATTTGTACAAGATTTTATTTTTAATGCACTTGGGATCCTTTAATTTTTTTATCTAATTTTGCTCGTGTTTCATCTTCAATCTTATTTGTCACATCAAAGGATGTCACATCAGGGGGCATGATCAGGTTCAAGCATAACATTAGCATTATACAACGCTGGTTGGGTAGATCTAACGCTCCTAAGGAAATTTGATTTCGGCCTGCCTACATCTTTTATGCTATGTTCATCACACAACTTTTTATGATTATGAATCATTTGTGTAGTTTGAATGGTTTGGTCTTGTGTGTATAGTTTATCTTCAAGTTTGTTTTTCAACGTCTTTATTTTGGAAATATCATTTAAGAGTTTTGTTTCCTTTACATGAAAATCATGTTTCAAAGTTGTTACCTTTTCTTGAATCTCCCTTTTTTGTTTAACAGATTGATCAAGTTGCGTTTGTAACAGGTATAACTCTCTTTTTAATGCTTCTTCCCTTAAGTTACTTTTAGATATAACTGCACGCATATGCCAATCCATTTTTTGTTCTCGCTCAGTGAGTTCAAATTTTTGCACGTTGTTCATACATGGTCACTTGCTCCTTAAGGATATTAACTCTAGTGGTCAGGGTGTCATCAGGAAGAAATAAGGTATTTTCATGCATCTCATAATCATTAACCACAGAAGATGCAAAGTTAGGAACAACAGACTCACCGTTGTGACTCACATGTTGCTCATATGAGATAATATTACTATTTCCCATATTTGCAGCATCTGACTCAACATCGTTGAATTGTAGTTCTTTGCAAGACATCTTTTGTTCATGCAACACATTCATATTATGAACACTGGAAGATTCTCCACAATGTACGATAGCTTCTTTGTCATGATTCACATGTTGTTTGATTGGGAAATTATTGCTATTTTCCAACTCAACATCATTTGACTCGATGACATTTGTCAGTTGTACATTGTAGAAAGTCTTTGGTTCATCCAATTTGTCACACATATCATATAATTTTAGTACCTCAGATATGACTGATGAGTTGGTGGGATTGGATTGATGAGGTGATGAGACTTCAGAGGATAAGTTGGCCATGAAGATGGTCTGAGCAGTTGGTTCATCATCAACGTCTGAGTCGAATACATCACAATCATCAGCTTGGAAGATGTTCGGATCATTAAGGGCTAGATCTTGGACTGGTTGATCATCCACATCAGCATCAAATGTATTCCCTTCATCCCCAGCAAGAAACGCCAAGTCTTCCTCATTCAGCACAACTCCATTCTCTTGTGCTTGCATAAGCAACATTTTGTCCTTGAAGTAGTCTGAGTTCTGAGGACGTTTTGGCTATGTGCAGTTTCTTGCAATGTGACCCAAACCCCCACAGTTGTAGCATTTAGGTTGCCTTCCTTGTCCCTGATTAACATTCCCGATCCTGGTTTGCATATTGCCTCGAGCAACATTCCTTTGATTCACATTCTGTCTACTTTGAACATTCTGTACCATCACTCTTCCATCTTCCACAATAGCCTGATTACGTGGATTAGAAGAAGTTCTAAGTTGGTTGTTGGTTTGTGGAAGTGTAGCTCTGAATTGTTGGACGAGTAGAGACACTTGGTTGGAGAGATTGTCAATCATCTTGTCAGTATGAGAATACCCTGAGTCAAGATGGGTGTTCATGGCAGCTGGTGATTGCAGAGATGAGTGGTCCAAGGTTGACAAAGGTCGATTAATCGGCAACATACTAGTCATGAATGCAAGTGAATCATTAGTAGTAGTTGGATTCACTTTTTCCCTTAATTGACGATCATAAACAGCATGCTTCTCATGTTGTTGTAAGTAAGCAAAAATCTGTTCATAATTGGTATTTCTCAGTCCTTTGGTGAGCTTCACGGCAGTGACAAAGCGATCCCACTCGGGTGACATATTGTTTACAAATTTAGAGTTGAGTTGGATGTTTGGCATTGTCATTCGGATCATTCTCATATCATTAACAAGCTTGTGAAATCTGACATAGTAGTCGGTGATATTTTCACCAGGATTCATCTTGAAATGCTCGAATTCATCATACAACTGAGACTCACGATCTTCCTTGTTCAGTTTCGAGCAAGATAGAAACATTTTGACATTGTCCCAAACAGCTTTTGCTTCCGTGTTGAAGTTGATTAGCTTGTAAACATCTTTGGGAAGTCCTTGAATCACAATGTTAGATGCACGAATGTCAGCCTCATAGCGCTTCTTTTCATCCTCATTGAGGTCATTGTACGTGTGTGGTCTGTCAGTTCCAAAGGTGACTGCCCCATCTTCAACGGTGGTGATAACATCTCTTGTAGTACCCATTTGAAACGGTTCTTCATTAATTGAACAAAGAATGTTTTCGCCATTCTCTTTGCCCCTACAGTAGAGTCGGATTCTTTGAGCCCATGATTCGTAATCCGTCCTATCCAGCATAGGAGGGCGGGTATCGGACCCCGCAGCTTGAATGTCATCAGAAGTGGTTGCCATGATAGAATCTTAAACGGGATCTTACAACTCTTGTGACGTAAACCGAGAAATCGATTCTTTCCCGGGATTTTACTAAAGTCAACAAAAGAAACTGGAAGATGTAATAAGCGAGTTAGACTTAGAGTAAGATCTTGGATAAGTCACAATTAGCATTAAGTGTTACGTCACTGATGAGGCGAAAAGTGTTACACTTTTAGGGGGTCATTTAATCCCTAAATCGTTATTTTATGATCAAATAATGCCTTAAATCGTTTCTTTTGTCATTTTAGGTACTTTCGGGAGGAATTCTGGAAAACATTGCATTTTGGACGTTTTTAGAGCATAAAAGTGAAGGAAACGACAAACTCTCAAATCAAGCTGGAATTCCTACCTGACGGCGTCAGGAGTTACAAGCTGACGCCGTCACTTGAAGACAAAGGAGTTGGATTTTGACATTACCAGACGCCCTGAAGAAGAGTTGAGAAGTTTACACCTGAAGGCGTCAGGTGTTACATGGTCCAAGCCATCAGGTGTAACATTAAAGAGAGACGGCCCAGAAGGTTATAGAGGCTGACGGCGTCACAAGTGGATCTAGGTTGTTGGGAATAAAGCTAACAGTTACCACTGATAGGCTTGTGGAAGACACTGCTGAAGAATGCACTAGCAGTGGAAACTCATTACCACTACTAGTACATATTATTACCACTGCTTACTAGATAACTGTTATGTATTCGTGTATAGATAAGTATAGAATAGATCTTGTGAATATTCTATTTAGATAGCATTATACTTATCTTGTAAAGGACTCCTTGTGCTATAAAAGGAGATCCTAGGTCATGATCATANTTGCCCCTACAGTAGAGTCGGATTCTTTGAGCCCATGATTTGTAATCCGTCCTATCCAGCATAGGAGGCGGGTATCGGACCCTGCAGCTTGAATGTCATCAGAAGTGGTTGCCATGATTGAATCTTAAACGGGATTTTACAACTCTTGTGACTTAAACCGAGAAATCGATTCTTTCCCGGGATTTTACTAAAGTCAACAAAAGAAACCAGAAGATGTAATAAGCGAGTTAGACTTAGAGTAAGATCTTGGATAAGTCACAATTAGCATTAAGTGTTACGTCACTGATGAGGCGAAAAGTGTTACGCTTTTAGGGGGTCATTTAATCCCTAAATCGTTATTTTATGATCAAATAATGCCTTAAATCATTTCTTTTGTCATTTTAGGTACTTTCGGGAGGAATTCTGGAAAACATTGCATTTTGGACGTTTTTGGAGCATAAAAGTGAAGGAAACGACAAAGTCTCAAATCAAGCTGGAATTCCTACCTGACGGCGTCAGGAGTTACAAGCTGACGCCGTCACTTGAAGACAAAGGAGTTGGATTTTGACATTACCAGATGCCCTGAAGAAGAGTTGAGAAGTTTACACCTGACGGCGTCAGGTGTTAGATGGTCCAAGCCGTCAGGTGTAACATTAAAGAGAGATGGCCCAGAAGGTTATAGAGGCTGACGGCGTCACAAGTGGATCTAGGTGATCCGACAACCCTAGACATGGCGGGTTGACGGCGTCAGGACTTATAACCTGACGCCGTCAGAATGTATTTTCTATATATATATTTTAGGATTTTCTTTCATTAAAGTGTGCAACTTTTAGGATAACTTTAGGGATAAACCCTAGGTCAAATTTACTGCCTTTTTCAAGGGTTTTTCACCCTTGTTTCATCCATGCTTAATTAAAGATATATCTTCCATCAAATCAATCAATATGTCTATGTGTTGCTTTATTATATCATATGCTTGTCTTTACATTAACATGCTAGGCTAGGTTTCTCTTGTGTTTGCTTAGATCTAATGAAACCTAGCTATTGATTACTTGTTGTTGGTTTGTTATCAATTATTGTAGGTGGGTGATATCGATGTTAGGCTTAAGAAAACTGGCTAACTTCCAATTGGTGACTTGCTTGAATGTCATAAGAAACATGAATCGGATATGTACTACAATTATTTGGTTGTATTTAATGCATAAGTAATTACTAGTAATTTCATGGTTTGGATACTAAACGTGTCGCTATAGAATGAAGTTTGCGCTTATAGAGTTAGGGAAGATCGTACACGGCCCTACGAATGGTATTAAGGAATACAACCCGTCATCCACACAATTGTAACAAACTAATTAACCGGTAAAAGATAGCTAGGGAGTAGTGAAATCTAAGTAAACACACTTTTCTCCATATAAGTTTCACAACCATTTACTTTCTTGTTATTTTATTTTCTTTGCATTCGTAGTTATTTGGGTTAGTTGGCTAGCAACTAATTCCGCCCACTCCTCCAATACCCGAGATTTTTTACTTGCTTTCCATAAAATATAAAAATACAAAAAGAATCATCCCTCACCCTTAGACCTAATTAGAGTAGTTTTCAATCCTAACGACACTATTTCCCGAGAGAACGATCAATCCCCCGGTACTTGCCACTTCACTATACTACATCGGTCAGGTACACTGCCTGGTGGGGATTGCAAGCTTCTCAATATCCCTTGAGAAGTAAAACCTATTGCATGGTTGCAAAACCTACGCATCAAGTTTTTGGCACCGCTGCCGGGGAATACTTATTATTTAGGTTGAAATTAATTTTTATTAGGTCTACTCATGAGATTCCTATCTAGTGAGATTTTTATTTTCTTTTTATTAGCTTTCTTTAGTCTATCTTTTCTTCGTGCCCTTTGTTCANAAGTAAAACCTATTGCATGGTTGCAAAACCTACGCATCAAGTTTTTGGCACCGCTGCCGGGGAATACTTATTATTTAGGTTGAAATTAATTTTTATTAGGTCTACTCATGAGATTCCTATCTAGTGAGATTTTTATTTTCTTTTTATTAGCTTTCTTTAGTCTATCTTTTCTTCGTGCCCTTTGTTCATAAAACCATTTTCATTTGTCACCATGGCGGATGAGATTCCATTTAGATCATTGACAATGAAGGAACAATTATATTTCACTAATAGATTTGCTTCTTATCATTCCAATGAATTTTTGTGTGATCTTAGTGATATCCAAGAGGAGTTGGCGTAAAGTTAGATGGGTTTGATGAATTCTACGCATGTGTAATTTCTATTAGACGATCATTATCAGGATCAATTCCTTTTAGTGAGACCCTTTAGAAAAATTTTGAGGAAAGCTTCCTAACCGTGAACCATAAGTTGAATGAATTGATGGTTTTGTATGAGGATATAGATGATCTAGACACGAGGAAGGATGAGGTAAATAATACAAGCCAACTAAACACCCCACAAGTCCTACCATCATTTGAGGCACACATACCGCCCGTGACTTACCCGGAAGAAGTAGAAGAGACTTTAGGAATCCCGATGGAGGTAGAACCTTTGAACCAAACACAACTAGAGGATATAGGTTTGAATGCTTATAGTGATCACAACCTTACTCTTAGTTCTAGGGAATTTCCTAGTTTTGATGAACCGGAGCCTCAACCAAAACCGTTACCTAATCTTCCATCCTTGGATGACAATTTAGGAATTGAAATAGGTCCTGATCCACCCATCAAACCATATAGTATGGGTAGTTTTACGATGAAGGTAGTAGACTCTAAACCATGTGGAATGGAAGCCAATATAGGAGTGAACCATGACCTTACATACTTACATCACCCATTCATGATTGATCACAAGAAACATTATGGGTTTAAACCGGGTTTATTAGGTCAAGATGGATTCCCAACTAGGAATCTCTCAAAGATGATAGAAGATGATCCCTTTTTAGGAGAAAACTTTAACTCACCCATTAACCAAAGTGAACTAGGTAAGGTTATGATGAAAGGAGCACACCCCTTTGAGCATATAATTCATCCACCACTCTTTCCTCACGAGGCATACTTCCACCGAGATGGTGTGTATCGCTACTACCACCCGCACTTAATCCTAAGTGTAGGGAAAACCTCCCTTATTTCTGTTAAATAAGGGTAGAGTCAGGATCATGACTCGAACAAAAACAAGCGCTTCTTGGGAGGCAACCCAAGCTTTATTTGTTTTGTTTGTTTATTTATTTGTTTTTATTTGTTTTCGTATGTATGTTTTATTTTTATTGCTAATGGTTCATGTTTCAAATTAAATAGTGAAAATGCTTTATTTTGTTTTTAACTTCGTCTTAACTATATATAAAGGTATTTTGCAAAATATAAGTGTAAGGGAAATCTAAATTTGTTTTAAAAGAACGAATTGAACATGAATCATAACAATATTAAATAAACATACATATTAGTATTTGTTTGAGTCAAATGCTTGTATCGAATCATAATGAAATTTTGTAGGATTCCAGGAATTAAGATATTGGTTTTTCCAGAAATTTTCCAGAAACTAAACACAAAAATTCTGTCAGATCAATTCTGACGGCGTCAGGCCTTAAAACCTGACGGCGTCAGGCATTGATTACAGAAAATTATGTAAGTTTTGTTTCTCTGGCGGGATTATGAAAATTTACTAAACCTTTAACTCCAGGAATCTGCAAACATTCATTCATCAAGCGTTATATCCTTATATAGATTTTACCGCCAATTTTACGCAAGGTTTTCCTAGATTGTTTTCTCAGGTTTAACAGGTTATATTGGACAAGAAGATGAACATGGAATCAAGCTTTTGACGCTGCTTTAATCTTGAAGCTTTTACATCATCTTGGAAGAAGATCTAACCATATTACCACACCATCCACACCAAACGAATCAGGGGAGTATTTGTTTCATTCTTTCATTTTCTTTACTTTTACATCTTTTCATTGAACATTGGGGACAATGTTCGGCTTAAGTGTAAGGGGGTAAATGAAGACACCTTAGAGAATGCAATTGCACTTGATTTTTGTTTGTTTAATTGTAGATGTGTAATAAAACCGAGAGAAATATTTTTTAGGGCAATTTTAGCGCCAAATTTAAAATTTTTTACAACATATAGGAGTGAAACCTTAGTCTTAATAAGCGTCTCATGGATAGGGAATTGTATGACTAGCACAAAAACCGTACCACTCAAAAATTTCCCCCTAAATATGTGAGGTTCGCCCCTAGAATTGTTAGGAAAAGCATTTATGCTTGTGTGTGTACCGGTAGTATTTAGATTCTAGAACTTGCGTTAGTGACCATCCCAAGTCCACAAGTGAGACTACATTCGTGTAGTTAGATTTACTACATGATAAGAGGCATTAGGATAACCCATGTTTTACACCCTTATTATAATTACATTGACTTCATTGGTCAAGTAATTCTCCCACACCTTAGCGATGTACTCATTTTTAGTACACGATACCCCTAGTACACCCCTCAGAGCCTATCTTTTCGTTTCTAACTTTAAGCATTTTACTTAAAGGAAGAATTTGTTTACAATCCACCCCAAATGTACACCCAAATCGCCTTAGCCTACCTTGTATGCACTCATCTTTAGTGCATTATTGTGACAACATTTGTTTTAACCCTTAGTTAATTGTCTTATTGATTACATGGTTGCTAAGTCGAGTCATATCTTGTACATATTGTTTTGGGACGATTGGGACTCATGGGTAAAGTACTAATGTAACGGAGTAATGGGGAAGAAGTCAATTATTACCCCCATATGTACGTTAATGTTTTAAAGTACTCCAAGTTTTTCGATTATCTTAATTCGAGTCATTAGTATAGTTATTTGTAAAGTATGTAAAAGTTCAAGTGTAAGGGGAGAACCGAGGCCTCTATGATGTATCATTTTGGATGGCAGGGCAAGAGTGTATGTAAAAAAATATATATATATATATATATAAAATAAGGATCAAATGAGAAGAATTCTTAAAATAAGAAGGATGAGAAATAAGTATAACTACACATTAAAGATGCATCAATTTGAATTAGATGCATCCCTAATCTTGAGATGCATTATAATATATTTTCTAGCTAAAAATTAGATGCATATACATATATTAGATGCATTTCATCAAGTTAGACGAATCTTATGTATCTTTCGTCCTCTACGGGTCAAATTTACTGCTAGTACTACTTTGCATCTTTTTCACTTCAAAATCATTTTCAAAACTAATTGTGATGCATCTAAATGAATAGAGATGCATCTAATTCAAGTCGATGCATCTCAAATATGTCATTATAGTCATTTCTCATTCTTCTCATTTTAAGATTTCTTCTCACTGGATCCTTACTCT
>LBNU01011740.1:57915-73017 GCA_014162995.1 Artemisia annua | reverse complement strand
TAAGATAAACATTAAGTCACAAACATGATTCCAAGGGTGGTTTGATTCGTTGGTTATGTAGAGAGAGAAAGAAAGATGGGAGCCTTTTTCTAGAGAGAGAAAGTGCAAGATATTAGATTAAGTAAAATGGAAGGTCCAACCCCTTCCTTGCTAGGGAAGGAGTATTTATAGTTACAACATAAATGCCCACGCCCGGGCTGTGGATCAGGTATACAGTGGGTAAAGACCCGTCCTTCTTCCACGTATTACTTAACTATAACTAACAACTAACTAAAAGGATAAATACTACGAGCTACATAATTCTAAACTATACTCGGGGTGACCGAGTCTTTTATATGAATAAACGTATTCCTAACATGCCTAGTCTTAAACCACTTATAGAAGTGTTGAGCGTAAGTGTTAGTGATGCGGGAATTAATTGTTAAGTGTGAGCTGGATTATGTTTTATGCTAGATGAGATTAATGATGTTAAGTAGTTGATGTGTGTTATATTGTTGATGTGTATGAGATATAAGTCCGTGAAGCACTTGAAATGCGTAAATGATTAGATTGCCGTATACATTGGTTAGTACCGGTGATCGTATTATGATTTTATGAACGTGTGTTAGAATGATGGTAATGAAATGCGAATAGAAATGCTAAGTGGTATTAGAAATAGGCTAGTAAGTGAATTAAAAGTTGTATGATGCCTTAGTTATAAGGTAGACTAGTGCTTGTGGCTAGTTAGAATGTTGATGATTAGACATAGATTAATTGTGCAATGGGATGTATGAACCATAGATCTCGCGAGTTGATTATGAGTATGAATGTTAGATCACTTTGTGGATAAGTGTTGAATGTTAATTGTTTATGTGACGTTAAATCTATGGTAGTAGTTAATTGTATGTTTAAGCTTTATGTGATGAATGTCCACGGCGGACTCAATGTGTTTAAATGTTGAGGTCATCGTACACCTCGGATAGTGTCGGTGGATATTATGTGATTATGTGAACATGTGTTGTAGTAACCATAATGAAAGTGAATAGATATGATCTATGGTATGAACGCTTGTTGAGTGGATATGTTTGATGATAGAAGTTGTAAGAAGCATGGACTATGTCCAATGTAAAGTATAGATGCCATATACATGTGAGGACCTAGTTGTGGTCGAAAGAGTAGAACGAAAACATTGATATGTGAAAAGATTAAAGAGTATGGTAAGTGTTTGATAAAGCATAGATGTTTAAAAAGTTTGAGTTAAGTAAGAAATGATTAGTGAAGCATGATTTTGCACGCTTAATTAAAATGAGCAAAGTTAAAGAGTATGGTTAAGATGTGATGAGATCGTGTAACATATAAAACATAAGAAAAATGCATTTTTAGGCAGAAGGCCTTATGCCCTGCCCATAGGGCGTATGATGAGGGCGTATGATCTGGTACTCAGAAACACATAAAACCACTTTTAATTGCAGAAGGCCTTATGGCTAGGACGCGGAAGGCCTTATGCTCCCATTTACAGATTTTACCAATAACACAACTTTTAACATCTTACTTTAGTTTCCGAAAAACCGACTTCCAAAACTCGAAACTTAACGAAACTTTCCAAAAATCTTATTTATCATAACCATTCGACCCGTTGAACCCCAAAATGGGTAGAAATGGACTATTAATCAAACGCCCCTTTAACTTTTACTAATAACACTTTAACATACCACATGACTACCAATTCATTATACAACTCTTGGCACACAATTTGACACTTGTCTACTCATTACAAAACATTACTTGACTCACGGGGGTACAATATCAACATAGAGCTTGGTATTCTACCTAAGCTCCTACTTTCTTACCATTCTTCTAATATCGCATAATCAAACCTTGTGCCTTAGCTCAAGTTTACCATCTCCATCATAAAAAACCTACAAAACATTGACATCTTAAAACCGTAAGCACGAGGCTTAGTAAGTAAAACGGATATAACATAACATCATAACTCATTTACACATTACGCATCATTAACCATTAATCCTTTAGAACATTAAACATCAACACATACCTTAGCAACTTAAGCATCCTCATTTCCTTATAAATCAACATCAACATATTTCATCCTAAACCTTCCATTTTCTAACACTTCATTACTAATTATGCCAAACTAGTCATAACCTCATTTCACATAGCCCATACATTTAATCATTCAATTACCTTAAGACAACAAAGCACATAACACATAACATATAAAATCATTATAACATCACGTTATAACCAGTTTACTTACCTTGAATCCAAGCTAAGTCTAACAATAACATCATCATCATCGTCATCATCATCATCCTCCCTCATTGTTTATCAAAACCTAATAACATAACAATCAATAACATAAACAAGGGTTTGTATAACCTATCATGACTTACCCATCATCCTTTCCACATCATCATATGATCATACTTTGATCATATGATGAGTTCCTACTTAACCCATAACCTTAACTTTAACATAATCATGAATGGAGAGGTTACTTACTTGGGATTATCTTTGCTAGGACTTAACCTTCTACACGGAAATCTTCTCCTTAATCTCTTCTTCATCAAAGCTCTATTTACCTCTCTTCATTTCTCTAAAAACCGTACCCCATAGAACCCTCAAGAAAATGATAGAAATGTCTAGACTTGTGGATAGATAAGATATTTATCTTGCACAAGTTTGGGTCATTGGCAAGAATGGCCCCTCAAGTCCCTTTTCTATTACTTTGGCCACTCCATACATTTAAACACTTATAGTCTATGACCACTCCAGTCCCTTGATTCTATTTTCTTCTAATAATGCCACATAATACTTTCCATAACTATATAATACATTCTTTGACCACTCCATACATTTAAACACTTATAGTCTATGACCACTCCATCCCTTGATTCTATTTTCTTCTAATAATGCCACATAATACTTTCCATAACTATATAATACATTCTTTGACCACAAGATTGGCTATCGGGTTGACCATTACGCAACATTCGTTGACTAACGAATCACGTAAGGCCATTAGTCAATTTCATCTAGGGTGGGGTCCAAGTACTTGAGAAACGGGTCTAACACCAATTTTCTCAATCCCAAATTTTTTCATCTGTTTTTGATCTTTTTGCATCTGAAACATATAAAACACACTTTTGGAATATTTTCACTATTTTGATGCATATTTGAGTGTTTTTAGATGTTTTGGCAGTTCAAATGAGACAAAAATGATGAGTATTTACACACTCATCACTTAGTAAGTAAAACGGATATATCATAACATCATAACTCATTTACACATTACGCATCATTAACCATTAATCCTTTAGAACATTAAACATCAACACATACCTTAGCAACTTAAGCATCCTCATTTCCTTATAAATCAACATCAACATACTTCATCCTAAACCTTCCATTTTCTAACACTTCATTACTAATTATGCCAAACTAGTCATAACCTCATTTCACATAGCCCATACATTTAATCATTCAATTACCTTAAGACAACAAAGCACATAACACATAACATATAAAATTATTATAACATCACGTTATAACCAGTTTACTTACTTTGAATCCAAGCTAAGTCTAACAATAACATCATCATCATCGTCATCATCATCATCTTCCCTCATCGTTTATCAAAACCTAATAACATAACAATCAATAACATAAACAAGGGTTTGTATAACCTATCAAGACTTACCCATCATCCTTTCCATATCATCATATGATCATACTTTGATCATATGATGATTTCCTACTTAACCCATAACCTTAACTTTAACATAATCATGAATGGAGAGGTTACTTACTTGGGATTATCTTTGCTAGGACTTAACCTTCTACACGGAACTCTTCTCCTTAATCTCTTCTTCATCAAAGCTCTATTTACCTCTCTTCTTTTCTCTAAAAACCGTACCCCATAGAACCCTCAAGAAAATGATAGAAATGTCTAGACTTGTGGATAGATAAGATATTTATGTTGCACAAGTTTGGGTCATTGGCAAGAATGGCCCCTCAAGTCCCTTTTCTATTACTTTGGCCACTCCATACATTTAAACACTTATAGTCTATGACCACTCCAGTCCCTTGATTCTATTTTCTTCTAATAATGCCACATAATACTTTCCATAACTATATAATACATTCTTTGACCACTCCATACATTTAAACACTTATAGTCTATGACCACTCCAGTCCCTTGATTCTATTTTCTTCTAATAATGCCACATAATACTTTCCATAACTATATAATACATTCTTTGACCACAAGATTGGCTATCAGGTTGACCATTACGCAACATTCGTTGACTAACCGATCACGTAAGGCCCTTAGTCCATTTCATCTAGGGTGGGGTCCAAGTACTTGAGAAACGGGTCTAACACCAATTTTCTCAATCCCAAACCACATTGACTCTTTGGAGTATATATAGTTTTCCATGCCACTTTAGCTTGTCCTTTTTAAACTCTCCTTTACACCACAGAAACCCTTTTAGCACTTTATCAATGTCATATATTGAGTCATTAATTGATGATACGTAATTCTTATTAAACTGAGAAGTGATTTACTATATCATAATACGAACAATAACTGTTTACAATAACATTTATTGTTCTTTTGCACATCAGATGGTTTTTCATATGAACAATAAATAAACAGAACATAAACAAGAACGCAATAAAACTCGAGGTTTTATCTCTTTTTTTCTCCTAACATAACATGAGTTTCTGTTATTGATTCTATTAATTGAATTAAATCAGAAATTGAGGTTAGGCCCCCTCCAATAAGCCAAATGATTGTATTAAGATATCATTGTTTAGCCCATAATCTACGTTTAATATACCACGAGCCTCTCCCAACTAGCGACTTTTCTATAATGAAATGAAAAAAAAGAAAAAAAAGAAAAAAAGAAAAACAGATATGAAATATCTCCTTTCTAACAATTTAAGGGACTTGTCAATAACTAGTTATATCATAAATTTGGATTTCTGAAATTTGCAATGATGGTTTTATGTTAGACATATTTATCTAGGTTTTTTTTTAATTCAGATATCCAAAATTTCAAATAACAATTTTATATATTGGAATTTTGCGATGATGGTTTTATGTTAGACATATTTATCTAAGTTTTTTTAATTCGGATATCCAAAATTTCAGATAACAATTTCATATATCGAAAATTTGCGATGATGGTTTTATGTTAGACATATTTATGTGCAACATGAAATATCTCATTTCTAACGCTAAATACTTCTAATAAAATTAATCATAATAATCATATCGTGTAAGTCTCTAACCAATAAAATTAATCATAAAAAACATACCCTCTCATGCGCATTGCAATCAATTCTTCATTGATTATTCATTGATAACAGAATGGAAATAATTAGAGGAAGAAAAACAATGGTCACCATCGCCAATTCCAGCTCTTTTGGCCCATCATACTTCATTAAAATCATCAGCATTTAAAAAACACATTATCTACTTTAAAGTAACCAATAAAATTAACTCATAACTAAAATTAACTGAAATTAACTACCATTACTCATTATCTTCAATGATTATCGAGTGGAACAATGTGGATCGGGTGGAACCACCATCAACCACCACTTCCACAACAGTTGGCGGCTCAGCAGTTGGCGCCTCAGGAGGTCTTCGAAACCCGAAGAACCATGCTGTAAAGACAGCGGTTAAGAGACCGATGAGTGCAATTGCTATAACGGCCCCATGTTCAAAAATATTCAATCCATTGCTTTCATGGCAGCCGTTGTTGACAATGGTGAGGTTTTTGGAAGCCATGTGTGTGTTTCGTTTCGGTTGAATGAGATTTGTGAAACATAATTGTGATATGAAAAACATATAAGTAGGAGAATCAGGTGTGCGTGTGTTTTGGGTGGGTGCGTGTGTTTGCATTGATGATATTTTGATGCAAAACAGGATTGATGATGTTGTTACAGTATATTAAAGGATATCTCCCCCATATATATATAATAATAGAGGATCATGACAAGAATAAAGAGATGTAAGTAGAAAAGAGAATTCTTATTAATCATGATCCAAGAGGTTACATTAAAGTTATATTTGTAAGATACAAAACCTAATAAGATATGATGAATAGACATAACACATAAGCCCATATTTACAATATTTTTTTTGGGTAAAAGGGTTAATTCACCCCGGTAAAATGCATTACACCAAAAAACATTGAAGTACAACGGATGAGAGTGACATCCCTCATCTCAGTCATTGTGTTATATATTGTTGCCTTTATATACATCTGGTGTCCAAGAAAATGATCGAAAATGGTAATTGAGATGGTTAAACTGGGTATATACATATAAATTAAAGACTCGGCTCCGCGAGTAACCGAATAAAATAAATCCTCATCCGTTAAATTATAAATTGTTCACACAATATTCGCCATAATAAGAGCAAAAGGTATCACAACATTGGTTGCTCGCCGAATCCTCACCATGACACCATAGTTGCTCACCGAATGGAGTTCCACCGGTTAAGTGGAAGGTAAACGACAAAATGCAACCTTTATTTATTATTATTATTATTATTATTATTATTATTATTATTATTATTATTATTAGTTTTGTGTGAGTGTAGTAACGTTTTAATTGGGTATAGTGAAGGAGTGTTTTGGAATGTCACTGTTGAAAGTTAGAATACTGATGTTACACTCACTGAAGCTTAAATAGCATGGGATGGTTGTGTTGTGATACATTTGCTCTAAGAGCCAACGTATATCCGACGTCATCAGTAATTTATCACAACTTTTTTGTTATAAAATGAAGTAGATACACTATTACAATGTAGAAATGATTTTATTCTTTGACTTGTTAAGTATATGTCGCTAAAAAGTCGAACTGTCGATCAATCAAAGGTGGGGCTACACGTAGAGGCTTAAATGAATGTTTTAAAAAACAACTTGATACAATGTAAATTCATGGAACTGAACATTTTCATCTAAACTCAGCTTTACTTTCTGTAATGTTAATTAAATACATAAAATTATATGACAACTTACCTCAACATTCTATTTATATAATTATATAAAATATAATTCCAAAAACGAATTATATTTTTTTTGGAAGCTATCCGTAGGTCATGGTGCTTTTTCCGTTTAAGGAAACATGCGGCGAGTAAACATATCACTTTACAGCATTGCATTTTTTCAATTAATTTGTCAAAACAATCAAATAATCAATTAGCTTTTTAATAAGGGAAAATCCTTGATCTACCCAAAGGTACACATGTACCAACCCCTACTAACCCAAAATTTTTTTTTTCTTCATATGCTCCAGAGGCGGAGGTAGTCCAAAAATCTTGGGAGAATATCATAAAATAGTGACAAGTGTCCCTATGTGTGTCCCTACCATGTACTAACATAGTAACCACATAAACCACCGGCCAACCACTACCACTGAACAACCACCCTTGCCGGATCTGGTGGTGGCCGGATCTGGCGGTCGTGGCTCAGATCTAAATAACACAAGGTCGTGATTCAACGTTAATGGATGAAAAGGTATTATGAGTAAAAGATGGGAACAAAGATGGTGAAACAAAGATGGGAACAAAGATAGTGGTGGGTGATGACTAAAGGAGAAACTAAGAACCACATGGGGATTTGTAAGAGGAGATCTAATTTATGATTATGAATAGTAAAAAAAAATAGTAAAGCAAAAGAATAAATGAAAGAACCCAGATTGATGAATGAATGAGTAAAGCAAAAAAAAAAAAATGGATGGATGGAATTAATAGAGGTTTTGGAATTAAAATTATAAATGATTTGGAATTGATAGACCAAAAATGAAATAACAATCAAACTACAAGGATAAAAAATGTAACTAACTTTATTATTAACTTTTTTACAAAAAGACAAAAAAGTACAATTCGCCCAAGAATTGTGGGACCAGTCGCTTAAGAATTTACCTGCTTTAAGTGGTACTTGTAAGGTACATGGTGGGGACAACACTAGGGACAAGTGTCACAATATTAACCATTCCGCCCAAATATTTTGGACTACCTCCGCCTCTGGGGCATATGAAGAAAAAAAAATTTGAGTTTGTAGGGGTTGGTACATGTGTACCTTTAGGGTAGATCAAGGATTTTCCCTTTTAATAATGATAAAAATGTCCACATTGCATGTGAGGTCGATAACATGTTCTAATGTTCGGTTGTTCATTAGATTACAAGCCCAAATGTTAGGCAAGTTGTGGACATACCTTACTCAGGAGAGGAGCTAGAAAGTTATGACCGAGGTAAACTTTAATAATTTTTAGAAAATACGTTGTTAATCGGCTCGTTAGGAAGACAAATTACAAAAATAACCAGATATTTTAAAATTTTACACTACAATTTTTTTCGCTAGGGTGTGCATGCCTACCCTGACCCCCTCCTGTCTCCGCCACTGACCCTAATATCTCGATGGCTGGTTATTGGTTAATGCATGTAGAATATAATTGTGATTACTTTAACTCATTTTGATTTTTTGTTGAGCTGCAAAGTGCTAACTCGATCACAAACTTCTACTTACACCTTTCTTCACGATGAGATTTGAAGTTTGAACTATCAATCACTTGGTTGAGGAACACAATAAAACGTTCCTCGGTATCACTAGGTCAAAAACATGTTGGCTTTCGACTGATCATTTTCAGTTCATGATTGTCTACCAAACAACTAGCATATATATAACTTGCAAAAGTTCTAGCAAAAATACACTAAAAGCACCAAAAGAAAGTTGTTGAACCCACTTTACAAGTTACCATATAGTTGAATAACTTTGGAAAAAATTTAACGAGTCTTTTGCAATAACCAATTCTGGCGTGATTGTTGTATTCAATTATATTAGTCTAAAACTATTTTCATACCAACTTTTATTTTCATTTTGACTCTAACGAACTCTTCAGCAGGTGTTAGTTATATACTTAAGTAACATACACATGGGTGAGAAGATATTTTTGTCATGTTTAATGATCAAATATTCAAATATCTTACTCCTTTATCATTTTCTATCATATCCCTTCGTTACAAAAAGAAGATTAAGTCAACATTATCGACTTTATATTGGTTAATCTAAATTAGGGCTGTAAACGAACCGGACGAACACGAACGGAGCCTTGTTCATGTTCGTTCGCTTAATTTTAGCCGAACAAATAAACGGACACGGACGCTTAAACGAACGAATTTTCTTGTTCATGTTCGTTTATTAAGAAAATGAGTTATTCATGTTCGTTCATTAAAACACTAAACGAACGCTAAACGAACATAAATGATTGGACATAAATGAAGATAGACAAACAAAAATAAGCTGTAATTAAATTATACACAATATATTATTTTATAAATATTGTTTAAACAAACCAATTTAAAAATTCTACAATTAAAAGATATGATATATGAACATAAATAAATAAATGAAAATAAACAAACGTTAACGAACGCATAATCGGACGTTCACGAACATAAACGAACGAACGTGACTCTTGTTCACCTTCGTTCATTTAACTAAAGGAACGTAAAATATCGTTCATGTTCGTTCATATAATAAACGACCGAACATAAACGAACTTTTTACCGAACATTCAATGAACGTTCAGTTCGTTTACGGCCCTAATCTAAATAACTTTTAATGAGAATATGTGATTTAGCATGATTAAAATTCACTCGAAGTATAACTTACAAATTGTTGATCCTAATAACTATGGCTAATTTAGCCAATGACGTGCAATTCAATTGGTGATGGATAGGGCATATTTGCACCTAACAAGCATAAGGTCAAGGGTTCAATCTTTGGCACCCCATAGCCACAACCACTGAGTGAATCATGTATGCCCCCACATTATAGAAAGAAAANTGATTTAGCATGATTAAAATTCACTCGAAGTATAACTTACAAATTGTTGATCCTAATAACTATGGCTAATTTAGCCAATGACGTGCAATTCAATTGGTGATGGATAGGGCATATTTGCACCTAACAAGCATAAGGTCAAGGGTTCAATCTTTGGCACCCCATAGCCACAACCACTGAGTGAATCATGTATGCCCCCACATTATAGAAAGAAAACCGATTGTAGGCCGATTCGGGTTATCGGTTATTGTTGGGTCACTGAATTCCCAAACTCTCTTAAACTAGGATTTGAATATAAAATAACCTAAGTGTTTAACTACCTTTAACACAATCAAGTCACTGAGTGAACAGTCACTCAGTGAGTCATCTTCAGGATGCTTGGGACAAGCTTAAGAAGAAAAGCTTTCCATTCAGTGAGGCGGATTCTCAGTGATTGGCACCTAAGCCAAAGAAGAAGGTGATGGATTCAGTGAGTGATGACAATAACTCACTGAATCCCAAGTTACTCCTCACTAAAGCAACAAAAGCTAAAGACTGAAGATTAAAGACATGAAGCCTGAAGAATGGGCGGGACAAGGCGGGAAACGTTTGAAATTACAAAGAGTGTCAGTATCCTTGTAAAGTCAAACTTTCTCTGAATGGCGTGGGTTCAGGATGGTGTCATACCTGAACCTCAGAAAGTAGTATTGTCCTATACCCAAAATAGACTTATGTAACAGAGATAAAATACGTAAGTATTTTATCTCAACTAGGCTGATGTAATCTTTGTCTTTTTCACAACGGTTGTAATATACTTGTGTATAAATAGGAGTCATAAGAGAGAGAGTAAAGGTTGCGGAGTTTGTGCACTTAATGCTTAGACATTCACAAACTAATCTTTACTCTCTCCAAATAGCAACCATCCCTAAGATAGCTTAGTGGGTCTTTTGTTGCTACTTAAGTATAGCTTAAGTTTAGTGAGGAGTAACACCAAACATACTTGTCATTTCAATCCCAAGTGTTTATTCCGCGAACACTTGGGTATAATTCTTTTGATTAATTTCTAATAAAGAGTTAAACGTTGAAAAATATTGTTTCTTATCTTTTACGTTTTTATTACTTAGTTATTAATCTTTGCATCATTATTCCATGGAACTTGGTTAGATTAACTTTGTAGTTAACCACTAACCAAGTAAAAGGGACCAAAAAGTGGTATCAGAGCCTCTGGTTTATAAAACTTTCAAAACAACAGAGTGCTCAAAAGTTTTTCAAATCAAGATCCTACCATGGCTGATAATGATGTACCCCAACTAGTCGATAAAAAGGGAGGAAGCTATAATGCTACTGCTCCCCGACTCGAAGTTGGAAAATTCAACAAGTGGAAAAAGCGCATGCTTTGCTACTTAACTGGGATGGAACCTTATTACATCACACTGATTAATGAGGGTCCATATGTCCCTAAAACTGTTGAAGGTTTAGTTAAACCTGAAGCTCAGTGGACCTCTGATGAGAGAAGGGTGGTTAATCAAGACCAACGCCTGAAAAGCATCATTATATCTTGTCTACCTGATGATATAATGGAATCAGTCATCAATTGTTCAACTGCAAAGCAGACTTGGACTGACTTGGTTCATAGCTATGAAGGCCCCTCAGATACCAAGGAAAACAGGATCATGGACCTGAAACTTGAGTACAACACCTTCAGGGCCAAAGACTCTGAAAATCTCTCAGAGACCTATACCTGTTACAAAACCCTTCTGAATGAATTGACCAATGATGGTGTCACCCTGTCTAAGCATGAAATCAATGTTGGCTTTGTCAAATGTCTCCCTGAGAAGTGGTTAAACTTCTCTCAGGGTCTAAGAAATGCCAACCATCTTCAAAACCTTGAGCTCGTTGAGATTTATGGGAAATTTCTCTATGAGGATAACTTAATCTCTAGGAGATACCCTAAAGCTCAAGAAGTCGAGAAGACCCTGACTAGTCCACTCATATCAACTGCCTTTTATTCTAATGGTATTGTGCAGGATTTCCAAGAAAACTCAGATGATGAGGCTGATGAAAGGAGCAGTGAGGAGTACTTAAATGATTTACAAATTGAATTTCAAGAAAGAGCACTCCTTGCAAACTCAAAACGTTTTATTAGTAGAAACAAAACTTTTTCAAAAGCCAAAGCAAATGAAAACACTGAGTGTTTTAAATGTGGAAAAAAGGGTCATTTTGCAAAAGAATGTTTCTCAAAAACAGTCTCAGAACCCTCATACAAGTTTTCAGGAAACAACTCCTCGGGAACAAAATTTCAACCAAAAATGTTTCAGTCTCCTTAATACTTTCAAAACAATACTGAGAATAGTTCTCAAAAGGATTTTGAAGCTAAGTATAGAAAGGCAAAGGCAAAGCTTGCACTTCTTGAGGCATCTCCCTCAATTCCTCAAGCACCTCAGGCCCCTAAATCCACTCAAGGGAAAAACAAAGGGCTGGTTGCTGAAACTTATGACTGGGATGAGGAAGAAGTGTCCTCAGAAGATGAAGAAGTTCATGTCAGTGCACTTATGGCACTGTCAGAAGACAACAAGCTTGCAGTGGGCAAAAGTAGTGCCATAAATGGTGAATGGGTCAACATCACAATGAAGAAGGTAAATATCTTACTTTCTATGAATGATGATTCTGATTGGCAATCTTACTTGAATTATATCAATGTGGATCTTAAGTATGTTGAAGAGCAAAGATTAAATTTGTTTTCCAAATACAACAAACTTGCTTTTGAATTAAATAAGTGTAGAGATGAACTTCTTTCCTTAAAGCAAACAAAACTTGAAAATGTCACTCTTCAAATTCAAAACTCTGAGTTAGTTAAACATAATCATGCTCTTCAAGATGAACTTAAAAAGGAAAAGGATGTCATAGAAAGTTGGACCAAGAAAAACCCTAGACTCTATGAAACTGTCAGCCTCATTCCTAGTGCTAATAGGAAGATACTGGGAGAGGACCATCTCACTGAATCTTCCAGCGAGAAGAGGTTCTTGCCATCTGGCACACCTTTTGAAAAAGAGATGAATCCCAAGTCAAAAGACTGGATTGAAAGATTCAGTCCTGATGGCAAAATGCCAAATTTTGACACTGGAAAGATCTTGATGCCTGAAAGCCAGGCCATTAAGGAGTTACTTGGAGTCACTGACGAACCCAGCAGTGCTGAGGAAGTCACTGAATCTGAAACAGTACCCCAAACTCCTTTACCCCCATTGAAAGGTTTTCAGGGAGCTGAACCATGTTCTGAGATAGGACCTCTTGTCTACTCTCAACACTCTCCCAAGGAGAGGGTGGGATTAGGCATAACGATCCTGAAAAGGCCCTCTGAGCAAAATAAAGCAAGTCCAGCTCCCACTGAAGCCTTTACACCTCTCACCTCCACTGAGGTTAAACCAAACAACACTGACTCTAAAGTTGATCAGTTGACTGAACTTGTTAGGAAGCTGAGTGAGAAATTGGAATCCACTGGAAAACAACCACCACCTGAAAAGGAAATAACCCCAGCTTCCTCAAGTACATCCAGACCTAAGCCCACTAAGAAACCACTGAAAAGATGTGAGTTATGCAATTACACTAATCACAGCACAGACAATTGCTATAGAATCCTATTCTGCATGATCTGCAAACTTGAAGATCATAGGACTTCTGATCACATATCTTATGTCACTCAAGCAAACTACAAAGCTCAGGCTCATAAGTATGCTTCATCATCAAAACAATCCCTGAAACCCAAGACTAAGCCTTTCAAACCATGTACACACTGTGGATTCAGTGACCATCACCCTGTTGATTGTCTCATGTATCCTTGTTGTGACATTTGTGGTGATCCTTCCCACGACACATCAGGACATGACAATATCATTAAAGGTAGAAGAGGACTGAAAACAAAAGTCTCTCAGTCATCTGAGTCTTCCTCAAACTCACAGTGTGAAATTTTTAGAAGCAATGTTCACTCCACCACTGATCACAAGTCCATAAGTGAATTTAAGAAGTCCTTAAGACCCAAGCCCGCTAAGAAGTGGGTCAATAAGCAAAACTAACCTAGCTCACTGTTTGTGCAGAAACATACCAGGAACCCTGTTTGGCATCTTGATAGTGGATGCTCAAGGAGTATGACTTGTGTGAAGTAGTATCTGCACAAATATATAGAAGAACCAGGGCCCAAGGTAGTGTTTGGTGATAACTCATCAGCTCCTGAAGGCTATGGCTCAGTGAACTGCAATGGTATAGTTTTTACAAGGATAGCTTATGTAAATGGACTCAAGTACAACCTGATCAGTGTCAGCCAACTATGTGATGCAAAATACATAGTCCAATTTGATGATAAGAGAGGAACCATCTTTAATGCCAACAAAAAAGTTGTGTTGATTGCCCCAAGAAGAGATGATGTTTATTTCTTGGACATGTCCACACTCACTCAGAATGGAACCTGTCTTTTCACTAAAGCAAGTGAGACAATCAACTGGCTATAGCATAAAAGACTCTCTCATCTGAATTTCAAACACATTAACAACCTTGCCAAACAGAACAAAGTTCTTGGCCTGCCCTCACTGGTATTTTCAAAAGACAAACCATGCTCAGCATGTGAGAAAGGAAAACACCATAGGGTCTCTTTCAAAACAAAACAAAACTTCTCTATCAAAAGCTGCCTTCACCTCCTTCATATAGATCTCTTTGGACCTGTCAGTCCAATGTCTATTCACCATGAGAAGTACACTCTGGTTATTGTGGATGAATACTCAAGATACACCTGGGTTTACTTCCTGAACAAAAAGAGTCAGGCAGCTGATACCATTATGTCCTTTGTCAGGAACATAGAAAATCAAAATGATGTCAAGGTCAAACAAATTAGAACTGACAATGGGACTGAATTCAAAAATCAGGACCTTGAGTGCTTTAGTGATGAGAAAGAAATCTCACAAAATTTTTCTTCTCCTTACACTCCTGAACAAAATGGAGTGGCTGAAAGAAAAAATAGGACACTCATTGAGGCAGCAAGAACTATGCTTAATGGATCAGTCCTCTCAAAGCATTTTTGGACTGAAGCAGTCAAAACAGCTTGCTACACTCAAAATAGGTCCATCATTGTAAAAAGACACAACAAAACGCCCTATGAAATATTCAAGGGAAGGATCCCTGACATCAGCTATTTTCATGTGTTTGGGTGTCCTGTGTTTATTCTTAATCACAAGGATCACTTAGGCAAATTTGATGCCAAAGCTGATGATGGATA